>CAUYSK010022284.1:0-49123 GCA_963575035.1 Avahi laniger | reverse complement strand
GCTCAAGTGATCCTCTTGCCTTAGCCTCCCGAGTAGCTGGGACTACAGGCATGCGCCACCATGCCCGGCTAATTTTTTCTATATATTTTTAGTTGTCCAATTAATTTCTTTCTAATTTTAGTAGAGACGGGGTCTCGCTCTCACTCAGGCTGGTTTTGAACTCCTGAGCTCAAACAATCCGCCCGCCTCGGCCTCCCAGAGAGCTAGGATTACAGGCGTGAGCCACCGCGCCCGGCCTACCACAGACTTTTTATCCAACATCCTGCTGATGGATGTTGTATCCAATTTTTTGTCATTATAAGCAATGCTGCAATGATCTAAAATTATACTTGCCAGCTCATAGATGTGTACATTGTCAACTCTCCTAGATATTGCCATATCCATCTTCCAAGCGGTGTAGTCACATATATTCTCGCCAGTAGGATGCAAGAGTTCCTGTGACTGCCTGCCCTTACCATTACAGGTATAGGCAAACTTTTAAATTATTTCCCACTCTGATGGGGATGAAAAGATTTATTGTTGTGGTTTTATTTTGAATTTCCTTGATTACTAATGAAGCAGAATATTTTTTTCATATGTTTTCTGGCCAGTCAGGTTTCTGCTTTTATGAGTTGCCTGTTTGGATCCTTTGAATATTGTGGTTTTTTAAATTCAATTCCTTTCTGATTATACGGGTAAAATATGCTCAATTGTGAAAAAATACAACACATTTATAAGGAAAAAATGAAATCACCTCAACTCTTACCACCCACTGGTTAATATTATTAGCAGTTAGCTGCATTTTCCTTACAGAGTTTTAGTACCCATCATTGTTTTACATAGTTAAAGTAAGAAGAAGCTGTGAAGAAGGCCATGGTGACAAAATTTTCCACTTGGTTGTTTATAATGCTTTCCAGATTAAATCCCAATGACTGGAGTTATTCAATATGTGTTTGAAAAATACAGAACACCATTAGTCAAGCTCTTTGACATTGCCAACGGCCAGAATATAATTCTTTGCAACTTTGCTTTTGTGTAGAACAAAAGCAAATTCTTTGCTTCATCATTTTCTGGGCTCTTTGACCCAATGTTATACATAGGTCATCCATTGTTAACAAGCACTTATAGAGAAAAGTACCGTGAATATTGCAAGGGGTTTCATCTGAAAGGGAATGCAGTGGGGTAAATGACACAGCTCAAGAGTTAAATCTGGTGCTGAAAAGGTGGCAAAAGGAAAAGAATTCAGAGAAACACTGCAAGGCCAAGCTTAGCCCCATAACCCCTTTAGGCTTTGAATTACAAAATTCAATTTATTATTCAGTTTAGGTTGCAAAGTGTGACTTAATCAGCATAGTGCCAGATTTTCTCTTTTTCTCCCTTGTTTTTATCTCTTGGTTGTTTATGGTATATTTTACATGATATTTTTAAATAATAGAAGGCTCACATCAGTGACTAGTTCCTGCGCCTTTGAACCGTGGTGAAGGTCTTTCTGCTGCTGCCACACATGCAACACAATCTGAATGGTTTTAAAGTTCTTGGGTTACAAACTTTTCTCCCCAAAACACGAAGATCTTTTCTCAAATTCTGGCATTTGCTCTTACAGAAAGGTTAAGGTCAGCCATTATAGGTAACATTTTTCTTTCTGCATGAGTGAACGCAGCATTTATTTTTATTCTCCTAATTCAAACATTTTGGCCAGTCATGTACAAGTGTGGTTCTCTTCTCTCTGAATTTTTTCTAGCATACAGTGAATCCTTCTGTTCTGGGTACTTAAGTCTTTGTATGTCTCAGAGAAGTTGATTTTCACTTAACGTATGTCTTTGATTATTGCTTCATCTCCAGTTGCTCTGGTTTTCCCCTCTCGAACACACAGTCATTAGCTTTCTTCTCCATTCTCTGTCTTGTATAGTTGCCATCTTTTCCAACATCATTTTTGTCTTTTTACCATTTTCTTCTGCATTTTGTAAGAGCTCTAGACTTGCTCAATGCATCATCAATTTGCTTTTCTATAGTGTCTATTCTGTTCTTTGCTGCTATTCATTTTCATTTTTGGTGTTCTTGAAGTTCCCCCCAACACACACGCTCAGGAATTTTCCTTCTCATCTCACCCAATGTCTTTGATGGTGACTTTCTGTTTTTCACAAGGTCTGGTTGTCCTGAATTTCGCTACTGATGGCCCAATTTTCTAAAATTCTCTTTTGTTTACTGGAACAAATCATTTTCTGAGGTTTGTTCTTCCTGTAAGTTTAGGCTAATGCTATCTTCCTTTGTGACATACTTTTAATATTCCCCCATACTTAATGTTCCCCATAATTTTGTCTTTCTCTTTACTTTTCCTTCAACAAGGAAAAGTCTCTATAGGTTTCTTTCCCCAATAGACAAAGTAAATGAATTGCTTCTATCTCTTTCTTTGTGAACTAGGATACAGGTTGACTTCCCTTCTGATATCACAGCTGAAATACTCATTGGTGGGCACAGTTCCTGGTCTTAACTCAAAGAGTCTTATAGGCTTTCATCTACAAGGAACCGGCTAGCCAAGAAAGAAAATTCCCCTCTCCACCACTGCATAGCATTCTGACTCTCTGATCATACCATGATTATTCCAAGGACTGGCCTCTTTATCCAGATCTCCAACTGGAAGATGAGATGCAGAGTCTGAACCAATAGTCAGAAATTCTATTTTGATTATTTTGATGGTTAAAGTACTGCAGATCACTAAAAAGTCTTTTAAATGCTTACTTTGATATTTTAACATTCAAATTTTGCTTATTAGAAAATTGTAAGTATATATGTACTAAATTAAAAAGTGTGTCATGGAATGAGAGATAGAGAAGGTTTTCTATTCAACCTGATCCTCCCTGGCTTCACCCCATAACCTTCTTTCAAAAATCCATGCTTACTCCCTAGAAATTATTTTACTGTTATTATTGCTCACAAAACAATTAGACTTTAGTAATTGCTTTTTAGCATTGTATGGAGGACACAGAAGTGCAAATATAATCTCGCTTCTGTGTCTCCACTAGGTCTCCTTAAATATCCCTGAACCTATTAGTAAAGGCATAAGGAATGGATAAAATACCATTGTGGCATGTCCATCAGGGTTCTTTGGAGCAATCAACAGAAATTGACTTGGGCTAATTTAAACCAAAGGAAATATAGTGAAAGGATGCTAGGAACTCAAAGAGTTAACAGGTAAGCTGGAGATCAGATTTGAAAGAGACAGGAGAAATGGCAACCTGTAAACCTGGAATCAAGGACTGCAGGAGCTAGAGGAATGAACCCACAGCAGGAACAGTCTGGCCTCCCTCCAGGATAATTAAACTTTGATCATGCACTGTCTGCTTGTTGCTTTGTTCAAGATTCAAATTCCAGTGATCGAGTGTCCAGTTTCCTTTAGATCACAGGTCCACTCCTTTTGTCCAGGACAACAGGGCTCCTGATTAGGGTCACAATATAGTGTCCTGAGGGAAAGAGGTAACACCCCCATAGAAACTAAGGTGCTGGTAAGAAATGGAAATGAATCCTGAGAAGCCAAAATCCCATGAATGTCCACTACACGTGAGCATTCACCTGGACCTGCAGATTTCATCGACACCATCTTGCATCACTTTCTTTTTACATCTTACTTAATTAGCTAAATTCTCATTAGCTTTAGACCTCAAAATTGGTAAATTGGTCATCAACTTAGTATTCCTGGTTTTGGGTGGCTTGTTTGGAGACGTCAGATCTCAGTAGGTAAGAGAAGAGTATTTAGAATCAGACAAATCTGGAGCCAAATGCCAGATGCGCAGCTCACTAGTTATGTGATCCTGGACAATCACTTAACTTTTCTGAGCCTTGGTTTCCTAATTTATCACGATTTTTTTGAGAATTCCATGGTTAACATAGGTAATATTCTTAGAAAATGTTTAATAAATGTTGATTGTGTTATCACAGTTATAGTTGTGGAAATTGTTATTATTCTTAACAATAGACTAATTCATAGTAACCTGTTATTCTCCATCTCAATGCCAAATAGTATTTCTAAATTTATCCTCTGATACCACCAACACTGAAAAAAGGGAGGAGAGAATTTCAGTGATCCTTCACCAGCCATTCATGTCTTACCACTAGTGAGTGGTATTCCAGGCCAGCCCCTGCCTGCTCAGTCCACCAAGGGGAAGGCATCTGTCTGTAAGAAACTTTCAGTGCCACTGGGGAAACCATACTTAATAGAATCAAAACAGTTATGAGCATACAGCCCAGTGATCTGCTAAAAGAACTTTCAACAAACACTCATTTCTAGTACAAGGACTATAACTCTGCCCGAGTAGAAAATTTTTGTATATTGTACTTAGAATAACCACTGACACGCCATGATGTGCACATCTGATTGTGTATCATGTCATAACTATGATAGGCAACATGCAAGACAAGTTCCAAACATCCATGGGAAGATGCACTTAGAGTTGTCTAACTGAAAATACAGGTGGAAGAGTCTTGTCATTCCCAGAGAGAGTGAAAGTTACCTGCTGGGTGTTTAGCTGGACAATGAATTATACCTACATAATGATGAAATAAAGGTGGTCCCAGAGATGAGTGCCAGGTGTTTTTAATCTTGGAATATCTACCATGGGCCTGGCTGATGGCAAGGGTAGGGACCATCACACTTAAATGTGCATAAATCTGATACAATCACTGTCACAAAAAGCATTAACTTCTAGACTTGCTACTATTTGAGGTGTCGCCCATTGAATTCCTAACCATGGTTAACCACTTGTATAAATGTCAGGCCTCGTTCAGAGACTATTTCTAAGGAAGAGGACTACAAGGTCTCTCAAAGATTAATATGCCTTTGAATCATCTATGGATCTTCTTAAAATGCAGATTCTGATTTCGTAGATCTGAGTTGAGGACTGAGCTTCTGCATTTCTAAAAAGTTCCAATGTGCTGTTGAGGCTACCTTGAGTAGCAAAGCAAAAAGGGTATAACAATGATTCCTACACACATTTCTAAGTTGACTACTGAAAACTTCTCCTGACTTTACTCTCATGACCTTTCATAAATAATCTTGCTTTTAAATATCAAAAGGCGATACCTCTCTATTGCCTTTGCACATTTTCCAGAGGTTCTGAAAAAGCAGAAATTTAATAATGTAGGGTAGTTGTATCTTTAGTTTGCATAGGCATCACCCAAGTGCATGTTTAAAGTGTAGATTCCTTGCACATCTCTCCTACAAGGATTTGTTTTAATGATGCCTCAAATGTGCATTTTTAATCTGTATGTCAAATAATTCTGATGCAGATAGTACCACCCTTTGAGAAATACTGACCAAGTTATATAGGTATTGTTGCCTAGTGTTCCCTAGTACAGTTAGAGTACAAACTGTGCTGCTGTAACAAAGAGACCCCAAAACACAATGCCTTAAATAAGACAGACGTTGACTTTTTCACTCATCTCCCATTCCAAAGATAAGAATTTCAAGCTGCCACGTAGTCCCATGCCATGATTTTATCATGACCCAGATTCCTGCTGTTTCGTTGCTCTGCCATCCCCTAGGATGTTGGTCTTGACTTCACGTTCAAATCTAAGTCACTGTCACATCTGTAGCACAGCTCATAGGGAGGAAAGGAAGAGAAAACTTGAAGGGCCAGCTATTTTCTTTTTTTCCTATTATTTTGTTTATACTCTATCGAAGTGTCCTTTACTTAAAATAAACTGCATCTATTTAAAGTGTGAAATTTGAAAAGTTTTGTAATGTGTGTAACAACCCAAATGTCCATCCATAGGTGAATGAATAAGCCATTCCATTTAAGCAATGGGAGCAGATCGCATGTACATCACACACTGATGATAAATCAATTACATATCCACAGCAAGCTACAAGAGAAGCTGAATAACGTTGTTTCAGTTTGGGCAATTATGTGCAAAGCTATCTCTCCTGCTACAGAGGAAGGAATAGACGTTGTGAGACAACCAGCAATCCACAACTTCTGGCAGCCCTTCTTCCCACCTTGGAAGGCAGAACAGCTAGCTCTTCCAGGAGGCCTTCTCTGTCCCTCAGAGCTAAGTGTCCCTCTTTTGTCCACTGAAACGTGCTATTCTTGAATCTATCACTACGCTGAGGATGTTGAATCACTGAAACGATCCCTTTGTGTCTTCATCTATTTGTGGTTGTAGGTGTCTTTTTGGCAGGTGTCTACTTTATCTTTGTCAACAAATGATACAATTGAACTGGGACATTTATGAAAATTGATGTGATTGATTTTTAAAAAAATATTTTCTAATCTGTCATTTAGCAGTTGCCCACTATGTGAGAAACACTATTTCAGGCTCCTGAGATACATTATCTGTTACATTCTTTAAAAAATTCTGAGAAGTAGGAATTATTATCCTTATTTTATTGGTGAGGAAACAGAAGCTTATAGAGGTTACAAAATCTGCACATTTACAGGATGAATAGGTAACAAAAGCAGAATTTAACCTAGATCTGTAGGAATCCAAAGCCCATTATCTTTCCTTTTTAGCATACTTCTATCTATTCTATGACAATAGAGCTCCCAAAAAAGGAATACTATCCATATTTTAATTTTTTCTAGCATTTTTGCATACTTCACTACTTTTCCTGGAATGAAATATTTCCTATTCTTCTTTTCCACATGTATATCATAAAAAAATTATATATAGGGTATTGCTCATGTAAATTAGGAGGTGACTTGATTCAAAACCAGAATCTTGTGTCCTAAACTAAATTTGAGCCCAAACTAGAATTCAAGGTCTGGCTTATAGCCCATATAGCAAATGTGGAAACTGAGACACAAAGACACAGAACGATTGCTGGAGTCAAACAGTTAGGGCACTGACTCCATGAGCCTCAGATAGTCTGTCTCCCAGGGAGGCACCATATATTTGCAGAGTATGAACTTGTAAACAAATAACTCAAGATTCAAATACTGACTCTGCTCTTTGAACATGTGACCTCAGGCAAGTTTACTAACTTCTCTCAGCCTCTTTCCTCATTTGTAAAATAAAAATAATGATATCTGTCTATAGAGGTGATCTGAGTATTGGAGATGAACTATGAAAAGTACGTAACAGAGTATCTGGCCCAGACCAGGTGTTCATTAAATGTTAAGTTCTCTCCATTACATTCTAGTCTTTTCCAGGGGCATATATTGTCATTTTTCCTTTCTTGACACCCACACAAATTTCTCATTGCAGAAATCTAGAGCTGAGTATGTATGAAACAGAGTCCATTCTAAAGACTTCTTTTTTTAATTTAAAGGTAAAAAGTGCTGAGCCAATATTTCTACTATTCAATCATTAAATATTAATCAATGTCAATGCGTTTGAGGGAGCCTTTAGCTGTGACAGGTGAGCTGAAAGTAGAAATTCTGATTTAACGAGGCCTCCCGGCCACTTTGGCAAAATGTCAGGGTGCAGGGTGTGGTGGAGAATAATTAACTGATAAACAATCTTCTTTCTGAAAAAGATCAGAAACTAGGAAATCAGAGACAAAGACAAAGCTTCTCTTTTTTTTCTCTAGAACATTTTTTCTCTTTGAAATTTTTCAGTCCTTTCTGAATCGACCCTGATTCAGTACCCCCTAAGTCAGAATGCCCTTAACTGTTTTGTTTAGAGTGGGCTATGAAATGATTAGGCTGTTGAAATGATGAATCAGGGAGCGCTACAGGATTTTTCACAGTCTCTGTGAACAATGCCCCATATCACACTTACACTGACAGGCTGTATTTTTATATTTGACATGTGAGAGGAACATGGAAAATAACACAGTGACAGCGCCTTAGATACCAGTCATACATCTTCCTAACACAGATTGATGGGTGGAAAAGAATATTATTTAGTGAGCCCTTCTTAAGCTCTCCAAGGAAAATATATAGATCTACCAGTGGATTGACTTGAAACTCATATTAACATTCCTTACAAGCAGGAAACAGAAAAGCAACCCCCATCCATTTCTGCACTAGCAAACTGATCATAAAAATTAGTAGAAATCAATCCATAATCTGTTCATTGCTCATTAATGGGTCATGGTTTGCTCCTCCCTGCTCTAGGAATCAGAGCAGGTGGAATTTCTCCATTGAGGCACATTGGCCTTTCTCGATTTCAAACCAAAGGTAAAAGATAGGCTGCTAGGAAAATCGAAGCTGCAGCTATAGCTGCTCAGGGAACCAAGCTGAAAGAGAAAAAAATATTGAGATGGAATGGCCATGGCTAATTGTATGTCTATGGGGAGACTCAAAGAACCACATGAGACTGTGGCTGCCACATACCAGGGAACATAAGCATGAAAGAAGAAGAGGAAAAACCATGCCCACTGTAGTGGATGCTGGAACCTCCCAGAAAATCTCTCTCTGGAAAGGCAGAGTTTATTTCTGCATTTACTGGGAGTGCTGCTGGTGACAGCCCAAAGTTGTCAGCCCTTTCCAGAAAGTGCCTCTGCTGAAGAGAGCCGGCGCACCAAGGAGTGCGCTGCCTTCATGGGGCCCCACATCCAATGACTGATCAATGCAGAAGTGTAAATGCTTGGCCCTGGTCCCAACAAGGAACAGCTGTGAAGGGTCCTGTCCTCCCAGCTCCAGAGCCCTGGAGTTGGCTAAGATGTTCATTGAGACTGCACCATAAACTGGCTTGTCCCTATGCCCTGCATTGCTTCATTCTCTTTCATTATCCAGTGTCAACCCCATGAGCATCCCCTGATAAATTTCCTGCACTCTAATCTCTATCTCAGAGTTTGCATACAAGAATAACCCAACTGTGATAACCCCTTCATCTCCAACTCCCCAAATGTACCATGTAACATAAATAGCTCCCCAAATCAAAATCCTATAACACTATTAGAAATGTGAATACATAATCCCCCAAATCATTTTTAAAACCCAAGTCATAGTCACTTCAATTCTTAAGACAGAAAATAAGAAACAGAGAAGGATGATCACCATTCTGTGGAAGGACCTACCATTGTAAGTTTCAAGTTCTCTCTTTGATGCCACAAAGTTTGTTGTTCTTGTTGTTTTTAATTATATGCCTAAGTTGAGGCAAAGGCAGGTGAAGGAAAACATCCAAGAATTCTAATATCAAAGCAGGAATAGGTGAAAGAAATCTTTTTCCTATTATGGATGATATGTAGAAGGGCCAAGAACCAGGCATCTGGATCATTGGTTCTTAGGGTCACAGAGTATTTGCACTCTTGTTTCTAATGGCAAACAATGGGATATGAAGACTTTCAACTAGCAGTTTATTGATTGCAGAGTGGAGGCAAAGAGAACCAGAGACTTTAGTATCTGACAGCAAGGGTTCAGCATTCGGCTCTAATCAAGGGTACCCTGTCTTTTGCAACCTGGTGGCTTCACCTACTTCCCCAGCTTCTTCTCTGTTCTCTTCTTGCCTCTTCTCTACCCACTTCCTTTCCACTTCCTCTGCTGAGCTTTCTCCTCTTTGGCTCTCCATCTGCTCTCTCTCCCTCTACACTGGACCTTTTCCCGACTGGAGTTTAATAGTAATTGCATCACACAGATTGTTATTTCAGCAGCAAAGTACTGATTTGGAAGAACTCTTTATCTGTGTGTGCAAATGTGATCCAAATATGGTGAACTAATTTATTCTGTAAAACTTAATTAAAACCAATAAAAAGGAGACAGTCCTAGAGGGAGCAGCAACTCCCTTGGCAGGACCTGGGTGAGATGCATTCAGCTGGGACTATTCTAAATCTAACATTTGATTTGGTCCCATGATTTTCAGAGGACTTGGTTTGGTTTTATATGCTACTAAAATGCTTTTAAGTATTTAATGGTTTACTCCAATTGGGAAAAGTTTTGTTAGATTTCCTCTAAAGTTTCCCACAGGAAAGACTTGGTTCTTTATTCATGGCTAGAACACTTTGCGGCTTTGGAAAAAGCCATGAAAATCAAAAATACTACTTTTGAAGGGTTCCAGATGCAGACAAGTATATTTTCATATATCTTATATCACATCTCTTTTTTTGAAGTGATTTTGTCTGACAGGATAAATAAACAAGGTCAGAGTGGAACTTGCAGGAATAGTGACTTGATGTTAAGGTCCCCATGATGCTGTAACTTTTTCAGTTGCAGAATTCTGTCTGGATAACCTTTAAAATCCATTGCACCAAAGAGAAATAGAGTAGACACAGATGGATGGATAGAAGGACAGATAGATGGAGGATGGATGAATGGAAGGACAGATAGTTGAATGAATAAATCAACCAGTGAATCCCAGAGTGTTGAGATACACTTGCTTATATTCTTCCTGCTGAAATCAGAATTAGAGGGAAGGGATGGAGCTGCTTCACTATCCCAGCTAAGGTCAGGGAACAGGAAGATTGCTAAGCATAGACTCCCAGTAAAATTTCATACCCAGCACCAAGCTGTGCCAGGATAGGTACCAAATAAACATTGGATAAATTTAACTGCTACCCCATTTTGATTAAAGTTTGCCTCAATGACAATGCAGGAGGAGTGCTAGTGGCAATTAATTCCAATATTTTATTATAAAAATCTAAATAATTTTACATGGAACACACCTGTACCTGTGACCTAGATTCTGCCATAAATATTTCACTCTACTTGCATTATCACATACTCCCCATCTATCTATCTCTTATTCATCCATCGAACCATCTTACTTTTTGATGCATTTCAGATGAAATTGCAGACATCGGCATCCTTCTCCATAAATACTTCAGTATACATATCGTTAAAGTTCAATATTTGTCTTGAGTCTTTTTCTTTGATGTAAAAGTGATCATCGGCTGAATTTTGACAATTGTCAACACCTGTGTAACCCAAATTCCTATCAAGATATAGAACATTACTGTCATCCCAGAAAATTTAGCAATGGAGATTTGAGAGTCTTTGAACTATTTTTTTTTTTTTAACCTCTTTACCCAGACAGAGACTGGTCTGGGAATAACTGAAAAAGTCTAAGATTTGAAAGGACGTGTTCATCCTCACAAACTGCTTCAGCTCTCAAGCCAATAAAGAGCCACTTCCATGCATTTGTTTAGCAAAATCCAACCTCTGAATGCATAGTTGATTTCATGGGAGAGATTTATGTGGATATGCATTATCTGAAGTTCCAGTAAGTTGACAAACGGGCAAGAGAGAATGAAGCAAAATTCAAATCCTAATATTTTTATCTGTATTTTCATTATTTAAAAAAAACAATCAATAATACAATTTTTGTCAGCATAGCAGGTATACTTTGGGTATTAATACCCATAACATTTTCTTTGTATTGGATGCTCATGGTGATGGGACGTCACCTTTACAGGAAAAAAAAAAAAAGCAACCACCAAGGAGCCCTCAGTGAGGTTGTGAATATTGCCAAGTTGAATCCAGTGCCAAGCTAAATTTCTACCACATGGTACATGTAAGTTGAATCCCTTCCAAATGGAAGGCTCCTTCTCAAGTAGCTATGTTGACTAATTACTTTCATCAGGATAATTGCACCTAAGGAGAGGGTACAATTATTTCTACTGAGTGGAATGTTGACATTGTTTAATGAAGAATTAATGCATGTGGTGACAAACTATGTATTTAGAGAGGAAATAAAGCAGTTACCAACAATCTGTTTCCAAGAAAGAATTTTTAAGCATTTCTGGAATAGTCTTTTCAGTATTCAGAATGAAGCCAATCAGCATTTCCACAGGACACGAGACTCAGCCTCTATCTGAGGCAATATGTGTCAATGAATTGCCGTCAACCAGCCACTCATAGGCCCTGTGTCACAGCTGCAGAGAAGAATGGCAATTGCATCGGGTTCGACTAGTGCCCACTCACACCACCACGTCGCAAAGTGACTTTTTTTCAGTCATTGTTCCACACAAATAGTAAACCCACATCATTCTTCTTTGTGAGAGTGGTAAATTTTGGAAAATTGCGATGCAGAAGGATTATAGCTAAAACCTCCAATGTATTGACTAGAACCTAGTATGGCCACTGATAAATAATAGCTCTAGTATTCATTCCTTCATTTATTCATCTAATGTATATTAATCAAGTAATTATTATATGAATATGCTATGATAATTTCTATATAGAAATCAAAAAGTAATCAACTATAACCCCAAAAGGATTATTCACTCATTCATTGAATAAGTCTCTACTGGGACCTGTGGTCTACTGTGGTCCACTGCCCAAATACTCCTTCAAGACTGAGGCATTCATTCCTGGGGCTGCCCAGAAGTATAGACTGTTGATAGTTCGCAATTGAGTTCCTCTCCAGGAATTGTTCTAGGCTAAAAGAAGGTGCCTCACCAAAGATTACATATCCCTTCTCTAGGGCATCTGCACACAGTGAGTGGTGGTGCCGAGGTACAATGGCTCTTGCCTGTAAAGAGTAGCTCAGCTCCAGATCTCACCACAAGATCCACTGAGGCCTCTCGTGCAATGCATCACAATTCAACTTCTCTCTCTGCCTGATCCTGCGCCTCTTTCTCATCACAGATATTGTTACTTAAAGCTTTCCTCAATTAACCTCCTGCATGCAAATCTCAATGACTTGGAGTTTGTCTCCCAAGGAAACCAACCTGGGACGGTCCCTGCAAAAAGTGGTTCTAGAAACACAATTATGAAATGGGATTTAGGAGCTAGATCACCCAGCTCCAAAGTGAGAATCCCATCACTGGTGTGCAGTTATGGTGCAATTATTAAAAACTTCCATTATTGGAGAACTGACATGGAAATGAAAGCATAAGAGTGAAATACCACCAATATAAGATGAAGTGTGAAAGCCTAGGGGCCTTCTTGGTAATATAGAAAGAGACTCTCAACTCCTACAGCCAGAGGACAAAACAAAAAGCAACCTTAGGGACACACGGAGGCAGAACTACAGAGATACAGAGAAGACTGAATTCTCAACACCAGCATGTCTGTCGTAGCAAGGGCAGGCCCCTGACTGGGAAGGGGCCTGAGACTTGGGATGGGAGTATGTTGGTTGATATTAGATTCCTTCAGTTTCCGCTGAGCCCTCTAGTCATTCATAAGGGTCCACTTCTTTCTTTTAAATGCTAGACTCCTCATACCACTTTTGTTTGAAAAAGACACAGAAGCTTCTGCTTTGCAAAATAGCACACATTTCCTCATTTTCTACCTGACCTTCCCTCCCGGCCACCAAATCATAGGAACGTTATAATATAATACAGCTTGGAAAGTTCCAGGCCTGCTAAGAGAGCTTATAGATTGTATACCAAAGAAGATGCAGTACCTTGCCAATATGTACCAATAGGAGCCAGGAGAGTTTATATGGGATAGTGTCCTGACAATGCTGTATCAAGGAAAACATAATGGGAAGTTGGAATAAGATGAGTTTATCAATATGTGAGCGCTCTCCTGTGATGTAGGATTTACATCCCATCAAGAACCCCAGGAGACAGTGCTAATATGCAGCTAGGATGGCTCTTGGTAACTTGGACAAAGCAATAGCCAATATCTAATGAAGTAGAAATGTAACAGATGGCAGGAGTAGTGATTAGAAGGCCTGCTAAAGTGGATAGAGTACATAAAGCCAGAAAATCCACAAGTCAATAATGTTTTGTGGAAGGGCCTGGAGCACAATCCATTTACCAAAGTGATATGGAACATGTTGGTGAAAAGTTTCTTTAAGCTCAGTGACAGCTGCCCTTGGTAGACTAGGGCAGGAAGAGATTCTTTTAAAGAACTGGGCTTTCTGAAGACAATGAGCTCGAGAGGATCCTGAGCTAACAGAAACCAGGTGACTACACTTAACTGACAAAAGCAAGGTGAGTGCAATTGTCATAGTAACTAGTAAGGTCAAAGAGGCTGACCTGCAAAGATTAATGAAGTTGGTGAACAGAATGTGGTATCCCCAAGATCAAGATAGATGGACAGTCTATAAGAGGATATTTCTCAGAATTATAACATGAAAAATCAAGGACAGGTGATCAAGAGGCTGAGGGTAGATACTCCAATAAAAATTCATAATCTTTTGCTTAATATCCAGATCAGAACCACTCTCAGATCTGGAATATATTTACTGACCGATGGAAAAGCCATGTCCCCAGGAAAAAGGATCCCACAACATCATGGCAAAATTATTTGATAATGACTTTTTTTGTTCTTCCATAATGGGATCTCTGGCCATTTACTCAAATTATGCTATACTCAGGAAAGAAATATCCAAACACTTCAAGAACTACTGGACACAGAGTCCAAATTAACATTGGTATCTGGGGACTCACAGCATCATCAGGGATACCTGTGAAAGTAGCACTATATGGGGGCCATGTAATAAATGAAGTTCTGGTCCAGGTTCTGCTTACTATGAGTGCACTGAGGCCCATGGACCTACTCCCTGGTCATTCCCCCAGTCCCTGAATGTATAATTGAAATGAACATACTTGATAGTTGTCAGAACTTATGCATTGCTTCTATATAGGCTGTGGGGTAAGAGCTATTGTAGTATTAATAAGAAAAGCCAAGTGGAAGGCTAAGAAATTGCATTTCCCTCTTCCTCCATCCAAGGCTTCCCCTATGAAAACCAAATGGATCCTGAAGGATGAGAGTAAATTACCAAAAATTCAACTCAATAAGTAGCTGCAATTGCAGCTGCATCATCAGATGTGTATTTGCTAGAACAAATTAATATAGTCTTCGCTAGATTGTATCTGGATATTAATCTGTCATATCTATTCCTTTCCAATTCTATCAGGAATGAGGACCAGAAGCAGTTTTTGCACTCATAGGAGACAGACAAGAGAATACATCTTTACCATATATACATATATACTTTCATACACACATACACACACACACACACAATATTCCAAATATAATCAGTCTAAAGGGACCTAAACCATATGTGCCTGACTCATAACATTAGTCCTCTCAGTCAATGGTTATTATTTTAATTAGATGATATGTGTAAAAAGTGGCAAGTATGCTGCAAGGCCTTGGTAGACACATATGCTCCAAAGTGTGGGAGATAAACTTTATGAAGATTCAGGGCCTTGACACATCAAGAGCATTTTTAGGAGTCAAATAACCTGGATTATGCCAGGACATCTCTACCAAAGTCAGTGACAAATTATAGCATCTCATACTCCCCCAACACTATGAAGAAAGCACAATGCCTCGTAGGCCTTTCTAGCTTCTGGATGCAATATATTCCACACTTAGAAATATTTCTTTCACCCATTTATTGAGAGACATGAAAGACTTCCAGCTGTGAATGGGTCTCAGAGCAGGAAAGAGATATGCAAAAAATCCAAGGTATGGTACAAGCAGCCTTGTCACTTGGGGAATCAGACTTAGCAGGCTTTACGGTGTTAGAGGTATCTGTGCTGAGAATAGATGATATGTAGAGTTCATGGCAAATTCTATCAGGAGAATGATAATATAGATTCCTAGGTCTATATTTGTAGCAAGCCCATTCTATCTACTGCAGAGAATTCTAGGCCATTTAAAAAATATCTCCCTTGAATACTACTGATCCCTAGTAGAGATGCAGTATTAGACCATGGAACATGGACTAACCATGTGACCAGAGTGCCTGTCAGGAGCTGGCCTGCCAGACCCACCAAGTCATAAGGTTCAGAGGGATTAAGAAATCCATCTTAAGACGGAAGTAGTACCGCTAGTATCAGGCATGAGCAAGTCTGGAGCACAAGTAAGCTGTGAGGACAGGTGGAAAGACTCCCATGCCACCTTCAGCTGTTGTACCGGTACCTTTCTCTCAGTCTACACACATGTTCCTATGGTCAGGAGTGGATGGAGAAGGAATGAGGGTTGGCACATGATGCGTGAAAGAGAATGTAGAAGGCCAGCCAAATAGGTTCTGGTCTGATGACACATTGCAATCTTCCCTGTGCTTCCTACCTAGCCTTCTAATTGATGGTTGTCTTAGTCCATTTGTGCTGATATAATAGAATACCTGAGATTGGGTAATTTATAAAGAACAGAGATTTATTTCTTGCAGTTCCAGAGGCTGGGAAGTGCAAGTTCCAGGCACCAGCATCTTGTGAGGGCCTTCTTGCTGTGCCCTTATGTGGCAGAAGGTAGAAGGGCAAAAGGACTAAACTCCCTCTGTCAAATCCTTTTATAATGGCATTAATCTATTCATGCTGGTGGAACCCATATTACCTAAATACCTTCCCAAAAGGCTTCACCTTCCAGCATTGTTGCATTGGTGGTTAAGTTTCCAACACATCAATTTGGGGGGACACATTCAGACCATAGCAATGTTCTATGAAACTGATTATCTTGAAAGTGGGATGCTAGTTGGAGTTTAAATCAGGCAGCTGACTGATCCAACAACTACTCACACCGCTTTCTCCATTCGTTAATCCATTCAACACATACTTACAAAGTCTCTATGATGTATTGTTCCAGGTACTAGAGACACAGCAATAAATAAAACAGATAAAACACCTTCCTTCAAGAAGTCTACATTTTAGTGGGGGTGTACAAAACACAAACAAGAAGAAGATATAATATATTAAAAGATGATAAGTGCTATGGAGAAAAGTAAAGAAGCAAGATTGGAGGTGTGTGCAGGTGGGAAAAATTCAATTTTAAATAGGGGGATTCAGAAATGCCTCAATAAGAAGCTAACTTTTAAGCAATGGACTTAAGCACAGCAGAGGATGTATGTGATCTTATATATGAAAATAATTGATCTGTCCTTTGTGTTGAAGATAGACTACTGGCAATAGAAGAATGAAAGTTATTGCTGGAACCTGAGGAAAAGATGATGGTGGCTTATACAAACACGCCAGTGATGAAAGTGATGAGCAGTAGCATAAATTTGGATTTTTAAGATCATAAGTAATTTTCAGATTAGAGGTGGAGTGAGAGAAACGGATAAATGAAGGATGATTATAAGGTTTGTAGCCTAAACCAAAGTGGATGGAGCTTCCATTATTTGAGATGTAGAAAACTGAGAGACAAGCAGCTTTGAGAAAAAAAGATATGGAATTTATTTTTGTGCATGTTAAAATTGAGATGCCCATTAGACACTCAAATAGAAATGTTGATTATGCTGTGGATCCACAAGTCTGGAGTCCAGGGACAAGGTACATTAGCATGCAGAAGGTATTTAGAATCATGAGGTAATGACGTCACCAAAGGTGGGGGGAGAAGCAAAGGATCCCACACAGTGAGCCTTGGGAGCCCTCTAGCATTAAGATTGGGGCAATTTGCAGAGGAAATGGAAAAGGAGCAGCCAGTAAGGTAGGATCCCAGGAGTGTGTAGTGTCCTGGAAGCCAAAGTATTTCCAGAAGAATGGGTAGTCATCTGCGTCAAATGGCTCTGATAAATCAAGTAAGGTGAGGGCTAAGAATTGCCCTTTGGATTATCAGTGTGAAGGGTATTGTTGACTTTGTTAAGAGAATTGTGTCTATATCATTTTTCATCAATATTCAAATAAAAACACATACGGTGTGCTCGCTCTCTCTCTCTCCCCACCCTTCTCAATTTCTCTCTCATGTCAAATAGTTTCAACTCAAAAATCTACTTTATATGTATATATATATAGATATATAAAAAATTCTTTTTAACCCTTTCTCACCTTTCTCCCTTTTTACCCTTTCCCCCTTTTTATTTCCCTGTCTACCTCTCTCTTTTCCATCTACTCCACTTTTTACATGTCACTAAAAAGAAATAGAGAAAAAGAATATAATGATTTATAATGGTTTAAAATATTTTTAAATATTTTAAGAAGAAGTACCCTTAACCTCTTTACAATGACTCAAAAGTTTCCTTCAGAATACTGGCAGTATTCACCATTTACGTCTTTTTTTTATTTTTTATTTTTTCAGCATATTACAGGGGTTCAAATGTTTAGGTTACATATATTGCCTTTGCCCCACCTGAATCAGAGCTTCAAGCATGTCCGTTCCCCAGACAGTGCGCACCACACCCATTAGGTGTGAATATACCCATCCCTTCCTCCCCAATCCCATTTGCCCAACCCCTGATGAATGTTATTACCATAATCTGCACATAAGTGTTGATCAGTTAATATGGATTTGATGGTGAGTACATGTGGTGCTTGCTTTTCCATTCTTGGGATATTTCACTTAGTAGAATGGCTATAACTCTATCCAGGGTAATACAAGAGGTGCTAGATCATCGTTGTTTTTGTGGCTGAGTAGAACTCCATGGTATACATATACCACATTTTATTAATCCACTCATGTGTTGATGAAGACTTGGGTTGATTCCACATCTTTGCAATTGTGAATGTTTATAGCGGCACACACCATTTACTTCTTATTATTTTTGTTTATCCACAGGAAACAGCTTTCATGATAAAATCTGGTAACATGCAATTTTCTTTTTTCTCTAAGCTAGCAAGTGATTGCAAATTATTTATGTTTTCTGCTGTGTTTTCATTTCAAATGTACTACATGCTAAATAAATATTAATGGCCTCTCCTAGAGTTTGGGGGAGCAAGAACTGTGTCTTTTGCTCCATGTGTCCTTGTTCCTATGCGCCCTCCCTCCAATGTGCCTTGTATAGTGATTGGCATATGGTAGTTGTTCAATTAATATTTCTAAAATTGAATTAATAATATTTTTTTCTATGAATAAATAGGTTTAGTTCTATGTCACTGACTTGCAAGTGGATTTTAGAACACAACCTGATGGAGATTTGCTGTGTGTACAAAACCTTATCTCCCCACAGGTCCACATAAAGCAACAAGACTAGTAACAAGGTGTCAAGTATACACAATGTCTCCAAATCAGGGATTTCCAAACTCAAATGGAAAAATCCATAAATGAAGTAAGCCAGACGAGGACCTGAGGAAACAAAAACCACATGTCCAGTTTGAAGTGGGAATTGCTACCCAACTCCAACTAATTCTAGCCATGCAAGAACACGAGCCTGACGTTGCTAGGTCTTTCTATTTCTCAAGAGAAGTTGGAAATTCAAGTCATACACCAGTTTTAAAATGTTGGCCACTAATCTGACCTTTCAAACCAAGGGTGGAGAGAGGTTGAAAACAAAAGAAATGCTCACCAGAGGCAGGGTGACAGATTTGCAACCTCTGCCCTAAACAGACAGACGACCTTTGAGTACAGAAGCTAAAGGAGCTAATTTCAGAGCTCAGCTTGTCTCATTCCTCATTCCTGCCTGTTACCCATCTAAATGGGTACACTGGTTCTTGGTCATTTCACAGATGGTGATGAAGCAACATTACTACAGTCTTTCTAAAAGATTTAGATTAAGGATGCCACAGTAAGTGCCAAACATAAATTACATCATTCAATGGGAGGTCCATCCCCATCTGTATATCTACAGATCCCAAGTACTTCCCCTTAATGAGATAGCCATTCAGACAGCCTGAGATATCCCCAGTAAGCAATCTATGAACATGTTCTATTCCCTCATAAATACTCTACTTTATGAAAGGCTGTCTTATTTTTAGTTTCCTCATGGTTTATTCATGAAGAGTATTGTAGACCGTCTGTGTAATTTCACTAACATTTCTTCCATTTCCCCAAAGCAGTGGATTCCTTTTGGTATACCTATGTCTTCTGGAAACTGTTTCCTTCTTGTTCCCTTCATTTAATAATAGGCTGGCACCCTCAAAATGCCATCTTATGTATATCTGTGTGCAAACACGTGTGTGTGCTCCCTCATCCATCACTGAGAATTCAGTCGGATTGGAACCTGTCTTTAAAACTTGCCTCCAAACTGAGGCCATAAACTGAAATGTAATTATTTATGTTTCTCACAAATAAAAGGTTTTTTTAAGTATCCCCCTCCCCAATGCATTTGTTAGCTTCTGCCTGAAGGAAACAGCTGTGAACATATCCCTAAAGCATTTGCCCCATTTCACACAAAATGTGGTCTCGGATTGGGCACAACCTGGTTGCAGTATGGTTTAGGGCTAAACTATATTGTGCTTTGAGAAGGTCTCTCACTGACTCCCTGCTGTTCCAAGGAATAATGAAGAATTGGGACATATTCCACTCTGCTCTAGGCCTAACAACCTGTTTTCCTAAACTAATCTTAATCCTGGAGCAGAGGCCAAGCCATCACTTTTTATTGCTTTTCAAATGCTTGTAAGCAAATGGACCAGGGTGAAGAAAGCTTTAGTAGCATTCCTTTGACTTCTATGGGGATCGGGCAGTCCTCCCGCACTCAGTGGGCTTGCTAATGTCAAACTTTCTCTGGCTGGAGGACGTTTTTTTTATATTTTTAGTTTGCTTTCACATAAGTGATTTTGTTCAATGTTTCTGACTGTCCTGTAAGTTTTAGGAATAGAATAAGAACTGATTATGCCCCCTCGATAAGTGAGAAAATTTAATACCAGAGTTATACGGTGGTGGAGGGAGACCGAAAGATAGATCTCCTGAGTCACACCCCAGATCTCCTTTGCTGTGCATGGCAACCTCTCCTAGACAAGGTCTACCTTCAGACAGAATATTCCTGCCTGGAGATTTGTGCTTTTCTCCACCTGGAAAGGTCTCATTTTCACATGGCTGGTTTTCTTCTCATCATTCAGTGTCCCCTCAGTTGCCACTTGTGCAGAGAGAACTTCCCTGACCACCTTATCAAATATTGCTCAATTTCTCCACCAGTCACTAGATCACATCACTCCTTTTTCTTTGACAGCACTGAAGTTATCTTCTGTATTTACTTCTTTAGGTATTTGTGTTCAATCTTTCCTCCCAGTACAAAGTATACCACACAAAAGCCAAGAGTATGTCTCTCTTATTCATTCCTGGGTCTCCAGGACTTAAAATAGTATGTGGCACATTGAAAGTGTTTAATAAATATTTATGGATTAAACAACTTCCCAATAATTCAGTTTATTGCACACTGTTAATCTGGAAAAATGTAATATAAGGGAAAGGCCTTGTCCTAGAATTCAGAAGACCTAGGGTTGTAATGGAACTTCCCACTATTTAAAAGTAACCATGGCCTACAAATCTGGATCTGGATGGCAGTATCTGATTGAGACATCCTCTGTCACTTTATCAGTACTGACTTGCAGCTTCCTCCAAACTCTGATGTCCAGCCAACCAGCTCTTTTCCTTATTTATTTATTTATTTATTTATTTATTTATTGAAACAGAGTCTCACTCTGTTGCCCGTGCTAGAGTGCCATGGCGTCAGCCTCGCTCACAGCAACCTCAAACTCCTGGGCTCAAGGAATCCTACTGCCTCAGCCTCTTGAGCAGCTGGGACTATAGGCATGTGCCACCATGCCCAGATAATTTTTTCTATATTTTTAGTTGTCCAGCTAATTTCTTTCTATTTTTTTAGTAAAGATGGGATCTCGCTCTTGCTTAGGCTGGTCTCGAACTTCTGAGCTCAAACTATCCACCCGTCTCAGCCTCCCAGAGTGCTAGGATTATAGCTCTCTTCCTAATTTATTCTAAGTTAATCTTCCTTGATTAATTCTAAATGTTTACTCACAGTGAAAACTTCTAATAATACCTATTCTTAATCACAGAGAAAATAAATAGCTTTACAAAAATTATTGACTCAAATATTCCACACTTGACTAGCCTATGAGGGAATATTTCATTAATTCTTAAATCTCAGAGTCCTAAACCTACCTAACTACAGAGAGTCCAATATTTTCCCAGGTTTCCTTGTTCACATATTTCGAGGAAATCTCCAGGAAATGTTTATGATTCTCACATCTGCCTTATTTGTGGCTTGCCACTTCAGCCCAGTGTGGCATTGGCTAAGAGCTAGGAAAAGCTCTTGGACATGGGGAAACAGGAAGAGAGAAGACCTCAGGACTCTACTCTCTGAAAAGAGCTTTTCTGATTTGGCTACAAGGGAACCCCCTGATCCACATGGGTGCCAGGCATAACATAGGGAGCTGCTAGGAGATTGCACAGAGACGTTGCTCCAGAAAGGGAACCCACACAGAATTCCACAGGCATCTGAATCTATAGCAGCTTCAGTCGAGTACCATTCTGAAAGCCTAGATACCAGGGAACTGTGGGCACACCTGTAGCCACTGCACAGCTCTGAGGAAGGTTAGAGAAGCCCAGGCACTCCCTTTACCCCTGGGAAAGTCCCCATCACCCTGCTGCAGGTTGCTGTTGAGACTGACATGAGAGATAACAGCATTTCCCACAGTTTCTTGCCCACACTGCTTGCCTCGATGGGGCCCCAAACCTTTCTCGTCACAGGTCTAATGTATCATTTTGAGATATTAATACTGGGCTGTGCCCCACCCTCAGGTAGAGTTCGGGCTGACACAGCTGTGACCCACACCTGGCTGGGAAGGGGCAGGAAAACCAGGTTTTTCAGCACACATCTGGAATGGTGCCCACCATCCTGTAGCTGGCTGCTTTGGAACCAAGTCTCTAGCCACCTGCACTATCCACAATTTCCTGCCAGTGCAGCCTGCCTGAGAAGGGACCCTAATCTTTGGTCACAGACCCAAAGTGCCATTTTGGGAGTTTAAAGCCAAGAAGCAACCTGCCCTTCGGCTGAGTATGGGCTGATGCAGCTGTAGCCCTGCCCAGCTGAGGAGGGAAAGGGGAGCCCAAGCTTTTCTACGTCACCTAGGACAATTCCTATCACCCAGTATGCACTGCTGTGAGACTGAGACGGGAGCAGATGTCACTCCCCACAGCATCTTGCCTACACTGTTTGCCTGGAAGGGGCCAAACATTCTCTGATCACCAGCCCAAGGTGCCATTTTTGGAGTTTAAAGTCAGGCAGCATCCTGCTCTTCAGTTGAGTTCAGACTGATGCAGCTGTAGTGCTGCCCAGCGAAGAGGGGCAGTGGAATCCAAGTACTCGTACATACAACTAGGACAATTTTCAATGCCCTGCTATGGGCTCCTGTGAGACTAAAATGTGAGTGGACTACACTCACAAGCCACTTACCCAAAAGGATCTGTGCCCTGTTTGATTCCAAGCCCACAGCTGGCACCATTTTGAAAGTTTAATGCTGAGCCACATCCCACCCATAGGCTAAGTTCAAGGCAACATGACTGCACCCACCACCTGGCTTGGAAGAGACAGGAGAGACCAAACTCTGCTAAGTGCTCTTAAGATAATGTCCACTGCCCTCTTACAGTAAGCTGTGGATCTGGGGACTAGCTTGCCCAATCCATTATAGCTACCAGTAACACTGTAACACTAACATGGAGCACTTGGGTCCTGCTGGGTGGCTCCATCACCACTACTGCCACCTCCCACATCACATTAGCTGCTCAAAGGCTTGAGAACCTGTCCACACACCAAGCCTTCTGCTCCAATTACTAGATTCTGAGCAAGCCACCTGAAGGCCCAAGAATTGGCCCCCTTATGACACACTAACACAGCTTCCAACGTATGCAGCTCTGGGACCTAAAATCAGGCATATTTAGCCCACAGCTTCCACCACTGGGCTTCAAAGATGGACTTGGCTGGTGTTCAAGTCCCCAGAAAAATTTCACCACAGACTTTTCCCTAAGCCACCAAGGAAATCACAGATACCACTGACCCTGTGTACTGCCTAAGAAATCATACAAAGATCACACTACTGCAGGCACCCAAAATCAAAGCTAAAATGTGGTACTCAATCAACAACTTATATACATCTTCAGGAAAAAAATTCTTCTATTCAAAAGCAATTTCAAAAAATCAGAACAAATGACTACTATGTTAGACATACAGATATCAATGGAAGGATACAGAAAACATGAAATTTCAGGAAAATATGACACCATCAAATGACCACAACAATAGTCTAGCAATGAATCAAAAGAAAAAAAAATTATTTTGATGCCAGACAAAGAATTCCAAATATTGATTCTAAAAAACTCAATAACATGCAAGAGAAACACGAAATCCAATACAAAGAAATTAGAAAATCAATTCAGGATATGAATGAAAAATTTACAAGGGAAATAGATATCTTTAAAAAAAATACAGAAATTCTGAAAATGAAAAATCCATTGAAGAAATATAACATATTTGAAATCTTCAAAAACAAATTAGACTAATCAAAAGAAAAGAAAAATTTCAGAACTTGAAGACAGGTCTTTTGATATAATCCAGTCAGACAAAACCAAGGAAAGCAGAATAAAAAAGCTTGGATTTTTATGTATCTGGGGCTACACAAAGTAATTGAACTTGTGAAGTACAGGTATTCCATGGGGGAAGACAGAATAAAAAGTTTAGAAAATCTATTTATGGAAATAGTCAATAAGAACTTCTCAGGACTAGCAAGAGAGTTAGACATTCAGATACAGGAGGCCGAATGGTCCCCAGTAAACAGACTGCAAAAAGAACTTTACCATGGCATATTATAATCAGAGTGAGTAAAGTCAAAGTGAGAGAATTTCAAAATTAGCAAGAGAGAAGCATCTAGTCACCTGTAAAGGAAATCCCATTGAACTAACAGTAGATCTCTCAGTAGAAACTTTACAGGCCAGATGAGAATGGTATGGCATTTTCAAAGTGCTGAAAGTAAAAAAACTTTAAGCTAAGAATTTTATATCCTGCCAGAATAAGCTTCATAAATGGAAGACAAATAAATTCTTTCCCAGACAAGAAAACCCTGAGAGAATTCACCACTAGACCAGCTCTATGCTTTAAGAAGTGTTTTAAGAAGTCTTAAACATGGAAATGAAAAGTCAACATTCACCATCATGAAAATACACAAAAATATAAAACTCACAGGTCTTATAAAACAATCACACAAGGGAGGAAGAGAAAAGAATTAAATGGCAACATGATAGAAGTTCAGCAAACCACAAAGACAAAAAGAGAAAAAGAAAGAAACACAGAATTTATAAAACAACTAGAAATTAACTAACAATATGACAAGAACAAAGCATCATATATCAATATTAACCTTGAACATAAATGGATTAAATGGCCCACTTAAATGATACAGATTGACAGAATGCATGAAAATATATAATCCAACTACATGCTACTTACAAGAAACTCATCTTACCCATAAAGACACATATATACTGAAAGTAAAGGGGTGGAAAAATACATTTCACTCTAACAGAAACCAAAAGCAAGCAGGAGCAGCTATATGTATCAGATAAAACAAACTTTAAATAAAAAACAAACAAAAAAACCCCACAAAAAACACAAAGAAGGTCATTATATAATGATAAATGGTATCAACTCAGCAAGAGGATATAATGCTCCAAATATATATGCACCCAACATCAGAGAACACAGATTTACAAAACAAATATTGCTAAACTTAAAAAAAGAAATAGAAAGCAACACAATAATAGTGGGGAACTTCAGCATCCTACTCACAGCACTAGACAGGTCATCAAGACAGAAAATCGACAAAGAAACATTGGACTTAAATTGAACTGTAGACCAATGGACTTAGCAGACATTTACAGAACATTCCATCCAACAGCTAAAGACATTCTCCAAGACAGACCACATTTTAGGTCACAAAATAAACCTTAACAAATTTCAAAAAATCAAAATCATATCAAGTATCTTCTTAGATTACAGTGGAATAATGTTAGAAATCAATATGAATAGGGGCATCAGAAACTATGCAAACATATGGAAATTTAACAATATGCACTTAAATGATCACTGTGTCAATGAAGAAATAAAGATGGAAATTAAAAAATTGTTTGAAATGAATAAAAATTAAAACACAGCATGACAAAACCTGTGGGATACAACAAAGGCAATTCCAAGAGGGAATTTTATAGCACTAAATGCCTACATCAAAAAGACATAAAGATCACAAATTAATAACCTAACATCACACCTCAAGGAATAAAAAAATTAAAAGCACAAAGTATATCCAAAGCTAGCAGAAAAAAAAATGAATAGCAAAGATCAGAACAGACCTAAATGAAATAGAAATTTTTCAAAAACAATACAAAGGATCAATGAAACAAAAAATTGGTTCTTCTAAAAGACAAAGAAAATTGATAAGACAGTAGCTATATTAACCAAGAAAAGAGGGAAGATCCAAATAAACACAATCAAAAATTAAAAGGAAGACATTACAACTGGTACTACAGATATATAAAACATCATTAGAGACTATCATGAACAACTCTATGCTCACAAACTAGAAAATCTAGAGGAAATGGATGAATTCCTGAAAAGATACAGCCTCCCAAAATTGAACCAAGAAAAGATAAAAACTTGAATAAACCAATAACAAGTAGCATGATTGAATTAGCAATAAAAAATTTCCCACACCCCCCCAAAAAAGGGAAAAGCTCAGGAGCAGATGGCTTCACAGCCAAATTCTACCATATGTACAAAGAACTGGTGCCAATCCTACTGAAATTGTTTCAAAAGATTGAGAAGGAGGGAATCCTCCCTAATTCATTCTACGAAGCCAGGATCACCCTGATACCAAAGCCAGGAAAGGATGCAATGAAAAAAGAAAACTATAGACCAATATCTCTGATGAACATAGACATAAAATCCTCAAAAAAATATGAGCAAACCAAATCCAACAGGATAATCCACCATGATCAAGTGGGTTTTATCCCATGGATACAAGGATGATTCAACATATGCAAGTCAATAAATTTGATTCACCACATAAACAGAATTAAAAAAAAAAACATATGATCATCTCAATATATGGAACTGGAGATCATTATCCTAAGTGAAGTAACTCGGGAACTGAAAAATGAATGCTGCATGTTCTCACTTACAAGTAGGAGTTAAACTATGGCTACACAAGGGCACACATAGTGACATGATGACATTGGAGACATACAAGGGGGGAGCGTGGGAGGAGGTGAGGGATGAAAAATTACCTGTGGGGTACAATATACACTACTTGGGTGATGGATACACCAAAGCCCAGACTTTACCGCTATACAATATATGTATGTAACAGAATTCAACTTGTACCTCCTAAATCTATTAAAATTTAAAAATAGGAAAGAATAGAAATAATGTGCCTCTTATAGGAATTGAGGATGAGAAATTTCTTGAGCAGGTTTTTATACTCCATGAATAATGAGAAGGGAATATTTTATTCCGTGCCCACTCCTGAAGCTCCTTTAAGTTCTGTCCATCCAAAGGCAGGGATCTATGGACCAGTGTATAGGATGACTCTTAGGCTTCACATATCTACTAATACCATGAGTCCATCATACTTTTAGCCCTGAGAAAGTTCTGGGACAGCATGAGGGAAGCTGTCCCAGAAGTTATCTAGCTTTTTGCTATGGAAAATTTATTTCTGAAGCCAACGTCTGCAATCTTGATGTGCATGTCAGCATCCAGAGCAGGTTTTCTGCCTTCAATTTCCTATGAATAAAACACATCTAACAGCAGCACTGTAAGACGTTCTTCCCTGCTGGAGTACTCCATGAAAAAACAGAGAGTTTCCTCAGTCTCAGCCACTTCAAATAATTTCACTATGTTGGGATGATTCAAAACCTTTATGATTCCTACTTATCAAGATAGTCTTTGGAGGCTGGGGGAGTTTTGCTTGGTCTCATCAACAATCGTCTCGGCCACCTCTTTCCCAATCAGGATATGCTAAGACAACTTAACATCAGCCAACTTTACCTGAGCCAAGTTACACTTGAAAGGCAGTTGCCAATAGGGGTCTCTCCTCAACAGAGATGGCCAAGAGGTCCTATAGCGTGATGGATTTACACCTGGGCTTTGGAGTTAAGGTGTCTCAAGGTCCATTTAAAATTAAGAAAAATTGGTGAGAAGCTTGGTGTAATTCACCTTAAAAGAAAAATCACTTGTATAGCCCACCCGCTAAGTTGATTTTTAAATGGTATTAAAATGTAATACCAGACAAAAATAGAAATAAACAAAAATAAATACAAACTAAATTTAAAAGAAAAAAATGAGGAAGAAAGACTAGGGAAAAATAAGAAAAGGGGAAAAAATAAATAAAAACAAGAGGAAGACAATAATAATTTTAAAATCAGAAAAATGAAAGAGTAAATAAAAGAGAAAAATGAAATAATAATAATAATAAACAAACAAAACATATTTTTTAAAACCCTATAATCCACAGTGGGTTGCTTACTTTTTGGTCTCAAGAACATTTTATTCCTTTTAAAAATCATTGAGGATCCCAAAGAACTTGTTTTTTGTGTCTATGGGTTATAGCTATCAATATTTACCTTTTAGAAATAAAATCCTGTAGGGTGCTTCAATGGCCTTTTCATTCCCAGTTTGAAAACTAATAATTTTTGACTTTTAAAGAACTCATAAAGTCTGCACTTAAAATATTCAATTCCTTTTTTTTGAACTCTGAATAATTGGTCTCAAAATGATGCTACAACTTAACTGGTGTCATGTTATTACACAAAAACATTTTGTTGCATAAGACAAAATAAGGTACATTATTAATATCTATTAAGCTGAAGGGAAGCTAGCTTTCATCATATTTTCATTTCTTATCTACATTTTGCCCAAGTTTCTTTGGAGAAGATTCTGTCTTTCCACACTCACACCTTTAGGATTTGCACTAACTCCTACTTCTGTCTACATCTCTTTCCCCAGAGACACACATAGCTCCTTCCCCACCTCCTTCAAGTTTTTTTCTTCACATTTATAGTGATCTTACTGTTTGGTCTTATAACATTCCTTGCACAACCTGTCCACTACCCCTATCCGTCGCTTCCCTTAAAAATAAAACAAAACAAAACTTGTATTACGGAAATTTTCAAACATGCACAAATTAGAGAGAAGATTCTTCTTCACTTATCTGTTATCCAACATCAATGATTATCAACATTTTTGCAATATTATTTTGTCTTATCCATAAATACTTCTGTCTGCGTCTTTAAATGGTGAACACTTTTTGTTTTGGAAACACAACCACGATGGCATCATCAAACCTAACATAATTAGCAGTATCATTAATTACCAGTCCATATTCCAATTTTCTAGTTGTCTCAGAGGGATTTTGTTATAATTGATAAGTCTGAATAAAGACCCAAACCAGATACACACACTGCTTTATTTTTTTCATAGCAATATCACCATTCAACAGGCCATATATTTTATTTTCTATTTGCTTATTGTCTATCCCATTAGAAGATCATTTCCACATCAATCATCAATATCAATTATGCTGGTTTTACTTTTCTTAGTGGTTGCCCTTGAGTTTGCAATATATATTTAAAACTAATCCAAGCCCTATTTCAGATGATATTGTCCCACCTCATAGGTAGTGCAACTTACCTTACCACAAAATATTTTCAATTCCTCCCCCTGTTTTTTTTTTAACATTGCTGTCATTCATTTTATTAACACTTATCAATAAGCTATAATCACTGAATACATTTTTGCTATTATTATTTTAAACAAACTGTTATCTGTTAGGTAAATTAAGAATAAAAAAATAAAAGATTTTACTTTGCCTTCCTTTTTTCCTTCTTTAACACTCTTCTTTTCTTTATGTAGGTTCAAATTTCTAATGTGTAGCATTGTCCTTCTTTCTGAAGAGTTTCTTTGAACTTTTCTTTCAAGGCAGATCTACTGGCAACAAATTCCATCAATTCTGTTTGTCTGAGAAAGTCTTTCTTCTTCACTTTTTAAGTATAATTTCAAAGAATACAAAATTCTACGTTGATCATTTTTATTCTTCGAGATTCTAAATATTCTATTTCACTCTCTTCTTCTTTCATGGCTTCTGAAAAGAAGTTGGATGTAATCTTTATCCTTGGTCTCTACAGATGAGGTGTATTTTCCTTCTGGCTTCTTTCAAACTTTTCTTCATCATCAATTTTCTGGAGTTCAAATATGATATGCCAAGGTGTTAACTTTTTTGATATCTGTGGTTTGGTGCTATTAATTTTGGAAACTTCTCAATCATTATTAGCTTAAATAACTCTTCTGTTCCTTTCTCTTCTTCTTCATCTTCTGGCATTCTTATTTCATGTATGTTATACCTTTTGTAATTGTCTCACAGTTCTTTGATATTCTTTTTCATTCTTTTTTCTCTTTGCATTTCAACCTTTCTTTCTTTCTTTCTTTTTTATACTCTCAGATTTTCAAGGTTGGCTTACCTTCTGCACACTGATGAGTCTTCACCATTATCAAAGTGTCATCATACACTGCATTTCAATTTTGAAAGTTTTTATCAGCTTCTTCGATCTCATTGATTTTTTTTCTCACCTGTGCCCAGTCTACTGATGAGCCCTTCAAAGGTATTTTTGATTTCAGTTAACATTTTTTACAATTTCTAACACTTCCTTTTGATGCTTTCTAATGTCTTAACAATATTGAGTTTCCATCTCTCTGTTTACATTACTCACCTATTCTTGTATATTGTCTATTTTTTCCAACAGCACTTCTAGTATATTAATCATAGTTATTTTAAATTCCCAGTCTAATAATTCTAACACCTCTACCACATCAAACCTCAGTTCCAGTGCTCGCTCGGTTTCTTCAAATTGTCTTTTTTGTCTTTTAGTATATCTCGTTATTTAAAAAAAAAAAAAAACTTTACATGATGTATTGGGTAAGAGGAACTACGGTAAGTAAGCATTTAGTGTGAGGTTTTATGTTTATATGACTAGAGCTTAGGTTGTGTTTGTTTGCTGTAACTGTAAAATGCGCAAAAATCTTTTCTGGTGTATTTGTTTGCCTCCTCTGTTGTCTTTGGGTTTCCTTCGAGATTTCTTCTTAAATAAGATCTGAGACATACAGTTCTTTCAGATGTATTACCCTTTTATTAATATTATATAAAAACCCTATTAATGTGATTATAACATGTGTGGAGAGGGAAAGTATTCCATAGTCCTGTGATTTGGTTTCAGGCTTTTAGTGAGTCTGCGTCCTTGGGCTGTGACATTACAGTGCTTTTCAATTTTGTTTTGTTTCATTTCACCCTTTGGTGAGACAGGAAGGTTAGTGTAGGCTGGGTGTTTCCCTTTCCCCAGGTCAGCTAGGCTCTGGTAAAACCCCAGTTGGCTAGGCTCTGGTAAAATGCTTTGTCTTGATGGCAGGTTTTGTTAAGAATAACAAAATGCTCTGGGTATATTTTGAAATGACGGCTTTTTACCTCCTCCTGAACAGGGGATTTTTCTCCAGTCTTCACTGTGAGAACCTGGAGAACTCACAGAGATATAACTCACACCTATGTGAGTTTTAACCTCCAACGCTCTGGGACTGTTCCTCCCCCATCCCCTGGAGTCTTTAACTCTCAAACTTATCCACACTGAGCCTTCAGCAATTTATCAATTACAGATTAAGTTTTCTTATCCCAATACTGGTTCTCACTAAGGTTTCTCGTCCTGGACTTATCCTATGGTAAGCTTTGATTCTATCTTCCAATTTTGGGGGCCAGTGGTTTGTCCTGTGGCCTCAATTGTCTGCTGAATGTAAACAGAATTGTTGATTTTCCATTTGATCAATTTTTTTTCTTGTTGTGATGATGGGAGTGATGACTTCCAAGCTCTTGTCAGACCAGAAATCAGATGTTTCTCTCGACTGATTTTTATCCTTCCTAGAATTCAACTTTTCTTCTTCTTAGCATACTTATTAATTTTGTATTGGATCCTGGATATTGTGATATTATTTTATAGAATGCTGAGTTTTGTTATATATCTTTAAACAATGTTAGACTTTGTTTCCACAGGTAGTTAACTAATTTGCACATCAGTTTGACCCTTTTGAGTCTTGTTTTGAAGTTTTTTGATTGAGTCTAGACTAGCTTCCCTTTAGGCATCTATGATGAATGTTCTGTGCATTCACTCAGGCTTTGGGATTTACAGACTCCACATCCTGTATAAACTCTGGGAATTATTTGGCTTATAACTCCCTCTCTCTCCCAGTCTTGTTTTTTCCTCGAGAGTTGTTCTTTGTTTAGCTTTGTGAGTGCCACTCTTGCATTTGCAGATTGGTCAAAGATTCAAGGACAGGCATACACATATTCCTGGAGCTATTTCTTGGCATATGTCCCTTCTCTCAGTAATCTGCCTTTCAAATTATAACCACCATAGCCTTTCTGAATTCTAATCACTATATCTCCAATTCAACAAGATCCTGGACTGTGTTTGGATTCCTACCCTGTGCCATGGTTTTGAAATGCCACCAGGCATAAAACCAGGGCAATTGTAGAGCTCACTCTATTTATCTTCTTTCAGAAATCAGACATCACAGTCCTGCACTGTGTGTTGTACAATGTCTAAAAACAATTGTTTCATGCATTTTGCCCAGTTTTCCAATTGTTAAGAATGAGGGGGTATACTGGGACCCTTTTACTCCCTCATGAGAAGGCAACCTTTCTTCCAGGAGTGATTGACATCAGGGAAGTCCATTCATTTAAGAGCAGCTCCTACTAGGTCCCACATAAATTCAGCCTTATTAGCTACATCTCCTCATTCCTCAACATTAACACAATAGACAACATAAATATATTTTGTGAAGCCTGGCTTATTCTGGAAAACACCACACGTGATACTTCTGTAAAACAGTTAAGGTTGAACTTTAGAATAATTTCAATCCAGTCCCTTTAGGATCCCTCCAACAGCATCAAATAAAAATACTGTCACACCTTTCATCTCCTGGGTGTTTTGGACCTCTGCCCCAATTATGGAAAACAACTTATAACCATCATCCACCTACGATCAATATGTTTTGGAGATAAATCAATCTAAATCTTAACTTGGACAATACATTTTTCCTAAGGGAAACATAATATGATAGGATGAAATGCTAACTGAAATGGAAATAGCTTTTTATGTTGCAGAGAACTGTTCAGCTTTCGGGTCCACATTTACTTGAATCTCTCTATTTTCAAATTTGCTTTATCTTTGAAAAACTTCAAGGTTTATCAAAGTGGTCTTTCAGTGAAGAGAACATCTGCATAATGACTTTATATTCACAAATCTTATAAAAGGAGAATCAGAGAAAAGCCCAAAGCTTTTAAGTACAGTTCTTTCCAGAGTCTAACATCTCTAACAAAGTTTTAGAGATTCACAGGACTTATTCTAAGCCCTGGGTTAAATCACATTTTTTTCTCTCCCTCCAGCTGTCTTTATAGAAAGGAATCTTTTCAAAGTAAGTGGCCTGAGAAGGAATGTCCAATTATGAGATGAAGACACATGAAGATTTCTTCCTCTATTTCAGGTGTTTTCCTTATTTCTCCTATTTGGCTCAGAGGCATATAGGTTACCTGACTCTAATTTTGCTGCCAAAGTTGTGAATCAACTGTAGACGCATGACATTGAACAAATTCTCAGATCTCCCTTTCTCATGTATGGAATAATAGTATTACATAGCTCACAGGGATGTTTTGAAGATCAGGTGATTTTTGAAAAAGAGACAAAAAAGATAAATATATATTATATATACCTATAAAATATCTTTGCTTTTTGATACTCTCAACTTAGTTTTATTGAGTTTGGTATTCACATATTCACTGCATGTGTATATTCTAAGAACCATGTAAAAAAATGTATCGGAAGGCCTTTCACATGAAAGGTTTTTGAAATTTTACAGTCTTCCCTGCTATGGGATAGTTCTTTTTCACTTAAAAAATCCTCTGGTGAGAGAACCAGATATGGCCAGGCCTGTATGTACAGAGAAGAATAGACTTAATGGTATTGCTGTTATCCTAAAATTAGAGCTTGGTGGTGACTTCTTAAAAGATTGAAGTGTGTTATTATGCAGAAGTATCAGTCTCCACCTCTTCCATAATCAATAGTTTTGCTTTTCTCTGACTAAAAGAGAGATACTAGCAGAGAGTGATTCCACCATGAATTCCTCCTATTTCTTGATTTCTTGATTACTTTTCCCCAAAAAGACTGAGTGTAGGGTGTAGTAGAAGCCTTGAAGATGAACCCTGGTGATTCTGCCCCCTGGTATTCAAGCTCCTGTGTATGGGTTTGATTTAGTGATCCATTTCTGTTAAATAGACTATGGCAGAAGTAACAAGGTGTCACTGTCAAGGTTATAAAAGACTGCAGCTTCTGTCTTGGGCTCTCTTTCTCTCTTTCTTATCACTTGCCTTGGGGACAGCTAATAGTCCTTCAGAGAAGACCTCATGGCAAGAACCTGAGGCCTACCAACAAACACATGAATGAGCTTGAAAGTGGATCTTCACCCATTTAATTCTTTAGATAATAACACATCTTGCTGCAACCTAATAAGAGATGTTGACCCAGAGGCACCCTGCTAAGCCATTTTTGGATTCTTGGCCTACAGAAATGGTCACATAATAAATGTTTATTGTTTAAATTGTTACATTTTGAGGTAATTTGTTATGCAGCAATAGATATCTAGTACAAGGATCTACATAATATTATGATAAAATCAAAGCCATCCACCAAGAAAAAAAGATCTGTTCATCTATGGTCCAGTATTTCAGAAAACTTGGCTGTTGATTCTGCCTCTATCACTAACCAGTTGTTACACAAATCTCATTTTCTTTCTGGGCTTCTGTTTATTCATTATTAAAAATAAGGGATTGCATTAGCTTATTTTTATGGTATTTAGATTTATATTTCTTTTAGGATCCATACAATGTGAGTAATCTGTGTGTGTTTGTGTGTAAAAATATAAAAGCTACAAAATTCTGATGAAGAAATCAAAGAAGATAGATAGATAGATAGATAAAATAGGAGGTACCCCATGTTCATGGATAAGAACAACTGAATGTCAGTCTTCCCAACTTGATCTATAGATTCAACATAATTCCAGTCAAAATTCCAACAAGTTATTTTGTGACTATCCACAAACTGATTAGAAAGTTTATAGAGAAAGGCAAAAGACCCAGAAGAGCAAACACAATATTGAAGAAGAACAAAGTTGGAAGCCTGATGTTACTCAACTTTAAGATTTACTATAAATCTACAGGAATCAAGACAGTGTGATACAGGTGAACAAACAGACAAATAGATAAATGGAACAGAATAGAGAGAACAGAAACATACCCATATAATTATAGTCAACTAGTCTTAGACAAAGGAGCAAAGGCAATTCAATAGAGAAAAGGTAGCTCTGGCTCAGGTGGGGCAAAGGCAATATATGTAATCTAAACATTTGCACTCTCACAATATGCTGAAATAAAAAAAAATTTAAAAAAAAGAGAAAAGGTAATCTTTTCAACAATGGTATGAAGTGACCGAACACTCACATGCAAAAAAAACAAAAACAAAATTTAAACCTTATATTTTTCTTAAAAAGTAACTCAAAATAGATCATAGACCTAAATGAGAGATTCAAAATTACATGACTTGTAGAAGATAAAATAAAGTAAATGAAGGAGAGCTTGGGTTTAATGAAGACTTTTTATATTCACTCTTAGCCAAAAGGCCAAAAGTGATGGCGATGACTTTTTAGATACAACACCAAAGGCAAAATCAATCAAAGAAATAATTAATTAGTTGAACTCCATTAAAATTAAAAACTTCTTCTTTTCAAAGACACTGTTAAGAGAATAGACAGACAAGTGACAGCCTAGCAGAAAATCTTTGCAAAACACAAAAAAAACTGTAACCCAAAATATACAAAGAACTCAAAATTAAAAAATCAGCAAAAGATCTGAAGGGATACCTTACCAAAAAAAATATGCAGATAGCAAATAAGCATATAAAAAGATGCTCAGCATCATGCATCTTTAAGCAATTGCAAATTAAAAACACAGTGAGAAACCACTACACACCTATTAGAATAGCTAAAATCCAAAACACTGCCAACACCAAATGCTGACTAGGATATGGAGTAACAGGAGCTCTCATTCATGGCTGAATGCAAAATAGTACAGCCACTTTGAAAGTTATGAGAAATTGCCAAACTGTCTTATCAGAGAATCCAGCAATCACGCTCCTTGGTGACCCAAGCATGTTAAAAAGTTATGCCCGTACAAAACCCTACACATGGATGATTATTACAGTTTTATTTATAATTACCAAAATGTGGAAGTAGCCAAGATGTCTTCTATAGGTGAATGGATAAATAAACTATAGTACATTTAGACAATGGAATATTATTCAGTGATAAAAAGAAATGAGTTATCAGGCCACGAAAGTACTGGAGAAACCTTATATGCATATTACTACATGAAAGAAGCCAGGCTGAAAAAGCTACACTATGATTCCATTAATATGACATTCTGAAAAAGGAAAAATTATACAGACAGTGAAAAGATTCAGGAGTTCAGGGAGAGGAAGAGAGAGATGAATAGGAAAAGTACAGGGATTTTTACAGCAGTGAAAATATTCTGTATGATACTCTAATAATGGATACATGCCAGTTTACCCATAGAACTGTGCAACACAGAGAAAGCTCTAATATAACTGTAGGACTTATTTAAATAATCATGTACCACTATTTATTCATCATAACAAATGCACCATTCTAACAAATGCACCACACTAATGAAAGAGGTTAACAATAGGGCACACTGTACAGTGGGGGAGTGTGGAGAAGAGGAGTATGCGGGAGCACTCTGTACTTTCTGGTTGATTTTGTAAACTTAAAACTGCTCTATAAAAGTTAATTCAATTAAAGATATATCAATGTATATATTCAATTAATTAAATTTTTATATATATATATATATATATATATTCCCATATTGAGTTGGATTTATTTTTACATAAGCCTATGTTGGGCCCATGATCCAGCAGTAACAGAGCTCTGCCTGTAACAGTGGCCTCCACGGTTATGGTGAAGTATCATTGTCCTTCTTGATGTCAGTAATAGTATTTAAGGACTTGATATTTTATTAGACTAATAATTAGTAGTCAATACATTTTATTATATGTGTGATATGGTGTTTAAGAGGACTCAGAGGACCAACTGGTTCAAATCTTGTTTCCAATATTTACTAGCAATAAATTGTTAGTAAGGTTACTAAACCCATATGCCTTGATTCTCTTATCTACACCATAGAGATAAAAAGTGTGAAATTTAAATTAGCTAATAATTGCAAATCACAGAAAAAATATCTGGCACATGTAGGCACTCAATAAAGGATAACTATTATTTGGGTTATGTATTAACTCCTTTAGTTTTTATATGTTGCTTATATATGTGTCTTTGTATTTTAATGCCCCAACCAAATGGTAGATCTGTATTTTTAACACTTTAAAAAACAAAACAAAAATCTTGAGTTAAATGGTAGGGCTTGTATGTACTAGGTGCTTAGTAAATATTTGTTTATAATGTTTAAATGAATACAAAACAGAAAGGTGGTTGGAGGGAGATAAGGAAGAAAATATTTCAAAATGACCTTCTATTTGACACATCAATAAAAATAATTCTATTTTTCACCAAATTGTCTGGAGAGGCATTTTCATCCATGCCTTTATCCCAAGATAATTTTTCTCTTTTTCAGTATATTTATATATAAGCATTGAATGTCAGCTAGACTTTTCTCTTAATAACTTTAAAGCAGAGCTAAAAAGGCAAATCTCTCTTACAAAGAAAATGTACTCACCAGGTACTCCCTGATGGAATAGAACAGCTGTGCCAACAGCAAGAGAAGGGATGGAGGTTTAAAGAACAATTCTGAGTTCTACTTTGGGAGTGTTTGTTTCCCAGATCACTGGTGGTATAACATTTCATTGAATTAAATATTGACTGATATCAAAACCTAGGAAGCACAATGCAGGTAAAACTTATCATCCCTAAATTCCAAAAGGAGATGATAAAAATTGAATTGCTCTAAATTGTGAAGAGGTTCTAGAAGTGTATCAATCACAAGATCCATCAGTTTTCTCAGCTATGGGAAGAACCCCATTCTTCTTTTTGAATGATGTGATGCATTTGTAAATGGAGATGTTTGGGCCACAGTTTTTGAGTGGCATGAAAGATAGAATGTCAATGATACTTTATTTTCCCAACAATGTTCCTTTTAGTCTCCTTTGTTCAACAAAAGCATATGATTCATTGGTAAATAAGTGGCTTATTTTTGATGTGCCTTCCAAAGGACTGGGTTAGTAGTAACAACAATAAAAATAATAGCTAGTATTAATTATGCATTTTCTCATTTAATTCTCCATACTCAGTAGAGTAGATATTCTTATTATCTTTATTTTTTTTTTTTTTTTTTTTTTTTTTTGCTGATGGAAAACTGAAGCTTAAGGAAGTAAAGAAAATTACGCAGGGCCTAATTACTAAGTGATGAAACACAGTTTGAATATATTTGGATTCATAGCCTGCTACTGTCCTGGCTGTGTATTCATTCCCTTCTCTCTCCTACCTCTAATCAAGACTTCTCTATGCTGTGTCCTGTTGCCAGACCAAAAGCTTAATTGCTGATGTGACAAAGCTTTAGTCACAACAACTTATCCCAACTAAAATCGTAGCCAGTTAATTGTCTCTGCTCCACAAAACATACTGCCTAACATCCAGGTTAGATACATGAGAGCCTATAAATAGTATCCAGATAATTTCAGAAAGCAACTCTAATTACAGGGAGAAATATTTTAGCTTTGGGGGAGACAGAGGAATCTCCCTTCACCACCTGGCAACACACATGGAAGATACCTAAGTGGTCTACCTTGATTTTTAAAGACATTGCTATACGATTTGTGTATCAACTGCCTGTGTGTGTCTCATCACATATGGCAAACAATACGAATGCCAATGACACTGAGACAGAAGGAAATAATGCGAAGGCAGGAAAATTCATGTGCAAAGATGATCTGTGATATGAATCTAACTGTCTAGACTAATGTTAAATTATACTTCATAATATGTTAATAAAAAGAAGGTGGGAAGTGATATAATTCAATATATGCTTAAAAAATACTGCTTATCGTAGTCCCCTTTTAGAGACTCAAAAATATAAAGGCCCTGACAGATTCCACAGTAAATGAACAAGTTAAACCTTGCTTGAGCCAGTGTTACCAAGTATAATATCTATTAACATTCTTATATATTAGGATTCCATGAAATATACTTTGGGAAAGATGAATATAATTACTGAAGATAGGGGAAAATAAAAGAAAATAATGATGCTTGGATTCAGATCATAAAGTGCAAATGGCTTCCGTTTGGAATCTGGATAGAGTGAAACTATTAATACTACTATGCATCATGAGCTAACTGCTAAACAGTAAGAAATTTGTTGTGATGGCTTTACACAAGAGAAGTTCATTTATAACTCATGTGACAATTCAATGTGGTAATTTAAAGACCCAATTTTCTTCCATCTTGGGCCTCCAACATCCTCTAGAGGCCTCAAAGTCAACTTCTGGATTCTCAGCATTGGACAGAGAAGGAGAAGGGATAGGGGCTCTCACAGGAGGTTTTGGCCCAAACTTGCAAGTGATGTGTATCACTTCTGCTCTCATCATATTTCTTAGAACATGGCCACATGGCCATACTTAGCCACAAAGGAGTCCGAGTGCTGTAGCCTAGCTTTATGCCCCAGGAGAAGAGAATATCATATAGATGACTACTTTCTGCTCCCGGTGGAATTGAATCTGAATTAAAGTCAGAAGAGTTTGGCAAAAACCTTGGCCTTAGAACCCAATTTGGCTCTGACCTTCAAATTGTCAAACAACCTTCCCATGGGGTTGACAGCTTATATTTTCACCTTGAAACTGAGAATCTTGGTTAATGAGCATTAATCTATCTTTCTGCCTACTTCAAAAAGAAACTGACTATGCTTCCCAAATTACTGAATGCGAGATCAAGGTATCCTGGAGAAGAATAAACAAGGAAGTTTCCAGCATTTAAGGCTTCCTGTTCCTATAAAACAATGATTTTCTGTCAGATAAATAAGGAGCCTTTCTTATAAGCCTAATAACCATGAAATAGTAATAAGAATATGAGCATGTCAGTTCATCAGTTCCGTGTAAAAGTCTCTTTTTTTCTTTCTTGACAAGTGTCTTATTAATATGCCAAGAATATTTTATTCACACAGAAGGTTAAAAGAAATGTTATATAAATGGACCTTAAAGTGACTGATGACTCATAATGATGCCTTACATTAATTTGAGCATGTGTCATACATCCAAGTCACGGCCTCTTTATATAGGTGGGTATGCATGGATGGTTATTATAAGACCAGCTGTTACAGAACAAGGTGTTTGTGAAGGAATTCTCCATTAATGTAAATGGACACTAGTTTATCCTCAAAGGGAAGAAACATTGTCAAAGCTCTATCAATTGTTTGATATAGCAAGGGACTAAGTATTGAAAAAATCTTACTCATAGAATATGAAATTCAAGTATCAAAATGGCAACATACTTGCTGGAAATTCCAAGAATGCAGTGGTTAGTGGATAATTGATTGTTGACTTGGCAGGGAGGAAAAAGGCAGGATTTGGAATAAAGTCTTCCCTAGAATGTTGCCTCTCTAGCCATGTTTCAGCTACTGCTCCACTCTGGGGTAAAGATAGTCTCACTCTTCACAGACAAAAAAAATGGAGAGGTCAAGAGGCTTAAGCAAGGGCACAGCAGAAAATGATGAATGCAGAGTTTGAACCCAGTTTTTGTAGCTCCAAAACCTGCTTTTTGCCTACTGCACCTTTCTGTCTATCTCTTCTAAATTGACTGAAAACAATTCATGGTGAACTGTCCGAATTTCTGAACCATCTTCAACCAACAATATCATTTCCTGAAATATGTCCATGAAAAGCAATTATATTTTGCTATCTCAAGCAATAGTTTTATTTCAACCTATTGAACTTCTTTTTGCTAAAATGTCAGTATATGCCCAGACCTTGCCATTTTACTTTGTTTAAAGTGACTTCTATAAATGTGCATTTTCTGAAGACAAAAATGTTCTCCCTGTTTCCTAAGCTATTGTGACTCTATCATTGTAGTGGCTTCAGATGATGTTACCTTCCTCCAGACCATGTTCCCTCACCTGCTAGGTTGATGGAGTGCTGGCTAGTCACCTTAACCCAGTCAGGGACTGTGCTGAATCGAGGTTGAGATGGAGGCCCGGAATTGCTCATTTTACATTTAGCAAGCATCCTAAAACGAAAATTACCCATGCACTTGCAAATCCTTTCCCACCCATAAGTCTACACATCAAAACTGGTGATGTGCTTGAGATCCCAGGAAGTCTACACAAAAAGCTTTGCTTATCCTCTGTTCACAGTAGTTGCTCCTGGTAGGGGAGAAGTCCATATTCTCAGCTCCTGCCTATGCCCAGAATTATTAAATGCCCAAACAGTAAAAGCCACAGAGGTTGGCTCACCCTGTCAAGGTTTCTCCCCTCTGAAACTTAGGTCGTCTAGTCCAAATGTCTAAGTAGCTCTCCTCTGTCTTCTAAGAGCTGATTTCTGTATTTTGTAATATATAACCGGCAGAGTAGTTTTTGGTGGGCAGGGTTATTGTTCCCTCATCTGCCTCTAGGTACTTCATACCACATGGAAGTGAAAGCAGTGTGACTAAGTGGACGTAAGAGCTCATATTTCTGTGTTTATTATTTATAATATATACTTGTAAATTTATATTTAACATATAAATATTTAATTGATTTCATTTTATTTTACAACTATCTGGATAAAGTGGTAAATAAATATATGGTGATATATAAATAGAAAATTAGCTGAAAAGATAGCCACTAAATTGTTGATATGAATTATTTTGGGGGCGGTGATTAGCATTGGGGTGGAGGTTGCAATGGATGGTTGATGAAACGGGAATTTTCAGATTTTTCCCTACATACTTTCATGCATGTTGTTTGAAATTTTAAAACAATGTTGTATTTCTTTGGTAACTAAAAACAATATAAAATGGAAAACCCTACGTAAAAGAATAAAAGAATGAACAAAGATATACAAATGCTAAAAAAAAAGAAAGAAGAAAGAAAGAAAAGAAAGAAAGAGGCTAATGATACTAATAGAAAATAAAGTGGCATTCAGTCAAGGAGCCATTAAAGAGGCAAAGATAAATATCTTCCAGTAATGAAAAGTACAATCTAAAATTAATGCCATAAATGTAATGCACTAAATAGTGTGGCATCCAAATATATTAATATAAACCAAAATGTAAAGAATATTTAGCAAAATCACAGTCACGCTGGAAGATATTTACCCACCTCAGTGTTTTTGATAGACTAGGGAAATAAAAAGGGTACAAACTAGGATTTGAATAAATCATATGCTTAACAGTAATGATTCTAGTCTGTGCCCTTCAAATAAGATACACTCTCTTTTTATTATTAATACAGAAAACATGCCAATATTGTCAAAATACTAAGCCATAAAGAAATCTTAATCAATTACCCAAAGTATGAATTATTCTCTCTGATCACAATAAAATAATCTGATGAGCTAAGAGTAAAAAGCTAAACAAAAACTCATAAAACAAATTAAAATTTTGTAAAAGTCCCCCAGACTTTTTCAAAATGAGCCTAATGTCATCGTAGACTAATAAGCTAGTGGTAGTAGTCAAAAAAATATTAAAGAAGAATAATGGGAGAGAATTGCTAAACCATGCATTAATACATTGAAAACTAAAAGCAGTTAAAGTAATGTGATGTTTTTGTAGGAATAAGCAGACACACCAATTAAACAGAACTAAAAACTACAGTCTAGTGTGTCCTAAAGGTACTTTATTAGCATATTAGCTTCCATAACAAATTAGCACAAACTGGGCGGCTAAAACAACAAAAATTTATTGTTTCACAATTCTGGAGTCCAGAAATTCAAAATCAAAATGTCAGTAGGACCATTTTTTCTCTGAAGTTTCTAGGGAAGGACACATCTTTACCTCTTCCTAGCTTCTGGCGGTTGACAATCCTTGGTGCTTATTAGCTTGTTAATACACCACACCCCAATCTCTGCCTCTGTTGTTACATGGCATTCTAACTGTGTGTCTGTGTCCAAATTTCCCTTTTCTTATGAGGATATGAGTAATTGGATTAAGGCCCACCCTAATCTAGAATGACCTCTTCTTAACTTGATTACATCTGCAAATACCATATTTCCAAAAGACAGTCATATTCATAGGTTCCAGGTGAACACAAATTTGGGAGAACGCAATTCAACCCAGTATACTTCATCAATGTACTTTTTAAATGCAGATAAAGAAAACTTAATTCTAGAAAGTGGAGTTTTTCCAGAAGGCTATTCTTTGACACCCAAAAGCAAAGGCTTCACAATGGCTGGAAGCAGGAACTCTCGAGAATTTTCTGAGTCATTCTTAGCCCGTCCCCATCCTCCAACTTCTCTGATGTGCCTCTTACCACTGTCTGTGTATATCTGCATTCTTCTTTTCTCTCTACAGACCTACTTCTCCATACTCATAGCATCATCATCAATTTCCACTTAGATGTTCTCCATTCCAGGGACACACAGGAACCACCTAACTCTCAGTACCAATTCCAAATTCCCTGGAGTGACATGATTGGCCCAGTCCATCAGGACACAGTGGTCCACTTCTATAGCTTGGGGATGAGGAGGGGGCAGTTTTCAGAAAGTGTGATTATCAAGAGCTGGACAGTTTCTTCCCAAAGTCTCTATTACAGGTAACATTTTTAACCCATAAGGAAAAGGAAAACTCATTGAATAGGTTTTCTTGGGGTTAGAAAATAACAATTTAGGAGGAACATGTATACCCTTGTCATGCATCATACATGGAAAGAAATAACAGAGAAATTAAAAGATCAAATGTAAAAAATAAAATACAGGGAAAAAGTGAATATTTACATTGTGTGTCTATGTAAAGTATTTTGAATTGTTCTTCAAATATGACAGTCTGTATATTAATTATTTATTAGCTTAAAGTACTAATTGCAGATTACTTTGGGCTCAAAGACTGAAAATTTTCTACCAATGAGAATTTTTTTTAATGTGCAATGCTCAATTCTTTGGAAGATTTTCAAATATTATTTGGAGTGGTATCCATATCATTGGAATTTAGTGTTTTCCAAGATGATTACTTTGAAAGGGATGGTACTTATTCAAATTTATAAATATCAGTAAAGCTATTTTTAAAATTAATTATAAAATAGTCTGTAAAAATCTTACTTTCACAGATTTATGGAAACTACTGTTTCCCTATCTCAATGTTTGTTAAGTGCTCTGTTGTTATTTCGGGTAATTATAGCCACATTAAATGACTGTACAATGCTAAAAAAATTTCCTTTCCATTTAAATAGGATTATTCCAGAAAAATCTAAGCTATATTCACTTAATGAAAAAGCTGTTCCATATTCTAACTATATTAAAACTTCAGTTAGAATTTTCAGGGAATGGGATAATTCTCGTTAATTTCATTTCTCATGAAATAAAGCTATCTTGAAGATACTCTTGAATTAGCCTGTATTGTTGAAACACTTTAAGTAATGCATTATTCCACCTTCCTAACATAATACAAGTTGAGTAAAATGAACATAATTGTATGTATCTTTGATCATTTAGGACCCTCCAGTATGGGGCACATAGGTATTCAAGAATGGTGGTTGAATAAGTGATTGAATGGGTTAATTTCCTGACATTTGTTGTAAATAATGATTTGCATTGAGTAGTGTTTTGAAAAAGATGTAAAATAGAGCAGCATTGAATAAATCTGTCTTCTTCCTACTACATTTCTCTAAAACTTTCTTTGTGAAAAATAAGTACTTGATCTAAGCATATTTTCTCATATTTTTCTTTCTCCTACAAGTTAAGAGCAGAGAATACAAGTTAAATTGAAATGCTAAGGGGTTTTTGTTTTGGATTTTCATTAATTAATGCTTTATAGTACTTAACTCATTTTCTACATTTGAGTCTGAACCAATTAAATAATCCCAGTGGTGAACAATTTTTTTCTTCAACCTGAAGTGCCTGAAATAATAGATGTGAAACTATGCAGTAAATTGTAATAATGATATATTACAAAAGATATTATTCAAAACATTAATAATGCTTAACCTTCACTAGTTATTTAATAAATTCTAGGGATTAATCTAAGTGCTTCATATACATTATCTTATTTAATCTTTAAAACCACCCTCTGAGATAAATATTATTATTATCACCATAAGGAACTTGGGGATTAAGAAAGAAGGCCTGAGAGTCTCTGAACCGTGGAGGCAATGCTGTAGGAAATGAATGGTCAGTTTGTTTACAGATACTTCCTTCTTTATATACTCGGTATTTCAAGATCAACCCAGTGCGAGAAATAGAGCCAACCATTGTCTGATCTAGATAAATCCCTACAGATGCCACAATACAATTATTGCCCTGTCAAAATACAATACTGAGTGAATCAAAGACGCATTTTAAAGACATTAGTCCAAGCTTTCAGGTAAAGTCTCAGTAAAGAAACATGGAAATCCACTCAGGATTTAATGCATGGTGGTGAGTGTGCTTTCAGTTACAGAGATTCAAGTATCAGAAGTAAAAATACAAGAAAGCAGAGGACATGTAAAACATTCCCAGCGAACCATTTTCTGACCCCTAACAACAGGAAGGAAAGAACTCTCAGTCAAACAACTTCATGCACAGCGAAGTAGCTCTTGATTCTGTGAAGAGCAAAATACCATCCTTTGTCCATTGTGATGTAACTGATCCAACAAAGAGGTATGTGTGTATTTGCACAGTTAATCTTCTCAGGATCAACTGAACAAATTTTACATTTTCAAAAGTTAGAAAGAAGTAAGTTACTGAGTTTAGCAAACTTCTCTAGAATCTTTGCTATTTTATCCAGTTATTACTATTATATTAATTTTGGAGGAGGCTGTCATATTCTATTTTCACCCAATAAGTCATAATGAAATGATTAAATATCGTGTATTTAGCAATTAACAAAGGACTTTGATCTTTTCCAAAATCATTCAGAGACTTTCAGTATAATGATAACATACACTTGACTGCTTTCAAATGGGAAACTGCCTGAAAGAAAAGAGAGACAGAAAAGAGCTTCTGTTTTACATTAAAATGAGAACTGGATTTCTGAGGGCATGTGAACATTAATTTTAAAAGGCCTTGACTTCTTTATCGGGTGGCATTACTGGAACCACTGACCTGTATTAAAAAGAAAGAAAGAAAAATAACACATATTGGGGTGCTTTGGAATTAAGAGATTGGTTTGATAGCTAAGGCAGGCTGCATTCATTTACTTTAGTGTGCTAAATAGCTCAATAAAACTAAACAGAATGAGTCATTTCAAAATCTCAGCACCTTAGACTACCATATATGTGTAAATGTATCATCACATTAGACAAATATTTCATATCACACCTATGTTCCTGGTATTGTACAGGTGATGAGAACAGTCGTGCTCATTTCCCAGAGAAAGTTCAATCTTGAAAGCCAGGTGGCTGCATTGGAGCATTTTCTTTTAAAATCCAGGAAATCGTGCCATGATCCGGTTTTCCTTAGATGTGCAGGTTCCATCAAGCACTGTATTCATTGCCATGAAAGAAGGTGTTAGGTTTCAGTCTGAAATCGTGGGTTCTTGGCGCGCTTATGGCCGAAGAATGACCAGACACACCAAAATAAGGCAAGCATGAAAATAAGGTTTATTGAAGAGAGAAAGGATTATAGGGCAAGAGCACAATACATGTTTATAGAGTATGGTATACGTCACAGATGACGACTGGACCCATTGTCGCAGCAGGGCAGGCAAAAGGAAGGACAAAGATAGAGATTGGCTATGGTCTGCGTCTTATTTTATAATGCCTGGATAGGGACCTCCCTCAGGGGTCAGAGGTCACCACAGAACCACTTTGACTGGACAGTTGGGAGTCACAGGACCTGAGCCTTAACTGTGCATGTGGGTTCTAGGTCACTTTTCAGACTTTATGGTACCCATGTGGCTTGGCCTGTGGGCTAGAGAGTCCTCTGCATTCTTTTGCAACTGGCACACCAAGTTCTGACAGGCAAATTCATAGAGTATTCCCTCCTCCCGCAGGTATGGAGAATCAGGATTGGCAGGACCAAGATTGGGGCAACAGTACCCACTTTTGTCCCTAGGAGACCTGGAATCCCTCACTACCTACCTAACAAAGGTAGATTCAAATATTGGGAAGACATTTTCATTGCAATGGCTGAACCACTGAACCACTGAATTTGGTTCTAAATACAAATAGGTTCGTATCTAAGGTATATCATTTATTGTTAATACCTATTTGACTATGGACAAATATCTCAACCCTTTGTTTTTATTTTTAATTAATAAATAATTGTATATATTTGTGGGATACAATGTGATTTTTCGATATAGGTTTACATTGTGGAATGATTAAATCAAGCTAATTAACATGTTTATTACCTCACAAAGATGATTTTTTTAATGATGAGAACATTTAAAATCTACTCTTTCAAAAATTTTGAAATATACAATATTATTAACTATACTTACCATGCTGTGCAATAGATCTCTAAAACTTATTCCTGCTAACTGAAACTTTGTACCCTTTAAAACAACATTTCCCCACTACCTATCCCCCATGCCAGTCTCATTCTAATCTCTATTTCTATGAGTTTGACTTTTTTGGATTCCACATATAAGTGAGATCATGCAGTATCTGTCTTTCTGTGCCTGGCTGATTTCACTTAGCAATGGAAAGATGTCTTAACCTCTTAAAATCTCAGTGTCATCTTTGTGGGAATAGTAAACCTCTTCTACAGGGAATAGAGATGTTGAATGACTGAGATGTCTCTCTTTATCTATATATCTATATACATCTATATCTGATGTATATCTATATCAAATATATTTATATATTGATATATAATCTATATCATATCTATACCCTATCTATTATTCTATCCATGATATATTATATTATAATATAGAATGATATATAATGTTTGTAATATATGACATATATTATATCAAATATATAATATATACATGATATATATTATAACTATAATATATAATATCCATAATATACTATCATATGTGACATATTATAATATATATTATGGATAAATTAATAGATATGATAGATGAAAGTTATATCAATATATAGATATATATTCAGTTGGCAGTTCATATTTGTGGGTTCTGCATTTGTGAATTGAGCCAACCAGGGATACAAAATATTCAAAAAAATTACATCTGCACTGAACACATACAGACTTTTTTCCTTATCATTATTCCTTAAACAATACAGTATAACTATTTACATAGCATTTACATTGTTTTCATCCTATAAGTAACCTAGAGATGGTTTAAAGTATATGGGAGGATGTGCATAGGTTTTATGCAAATATTATACTACACCATTTTAGATCAAAGACTTGAGCATCCATGAAGTTTCGTATCTGCAGGAGGTCCTGGAACCAATTTCCCACAGATACCAAAAAATGACTGTTGCCATAGTTTGGATGTTTGTCCTCCTGAACCTCATGTTGTAATTTGATCCCAATGTTGGAGTTGAGGGCCTAATGGGAAGTGTTGGAGTCATGGGGTTGGGCCCCTCATGAATAGATTAGCACCCTCCCTGGGGGGTGGGGAAGTGAATGAGTTCTCACTCTGTTATTTCCCACAAAAGCTGGTTTTTAAAAAGAGCCTGGCACCTCCCCTCTTTCTCCCGGCCTCCTCTTTCGCCATGTGATCTCTTTACACTCAAGCTCCCCTTCCCGTTCCCCCATGAGTAGAAGCAGCCTATGGCTCTCACCCAGTGCAGATGCCCAATATTCAACTTTTCCAGACATCAGAACTATATAGGCCAAATAAATGTTTTTTCTTTATAAATTACCGAGCCTCGGGTATTCCTTTACAGCAATGCAAACAGATTAAGAAAACCACACACACACATACACACACACACACACATACTTACATATGTAATGCATACTTTAATGTGCACAGTATAAGTGGAACTTAATAACTGGTAGCCAACAGTACTGGTAGTGTTAGTATGTGGCAGCATTGTAGAGAGGTTGACATGTTCTGAAATCAATCAGATCCTGACTTTGAATCCTGATCTCACCACCTAACAGTCTTGTAACCATGAACAAAGTAATTTGTTTGCACTTTCTGCATCAGTTTTCTGGCTTGTAAAATGGCAAAAATAATCCCACACAATCAGAATTTTGTAGGGATTAAATTAAACTAAATCATATATAGGAAGGGTTTTGCATAAAGCTATCACCTAATCACTTTTTTTATTTTAACATTATGGGGGGTACAGATGTTTAGGTTACGTGTGTTGCCCTTGTCTCCCCTCCCCCCTATTATATTGTTTTGTGGTGTATTCCTCTAACAGTTTATCATCTGCATTCAAATCTAAGACTATCACACATCAATCAAAATAGAGAGTTAGGCTGCAAATTAAAACTGCTGGTCTGATATATAGGAAAATAGGAGCAAAGACTAAGAGTGATGGTGCTCCATAGCTGAT
>CAUYSK010022283.1:0-71864 GCA_963575035.1 Avahi laniger | reverse complement strand
GAGGGCCTTCATCAAGATGTGTCAGCCCACAAAGGGGAGAAGGAAGATGAATTTTAAATAGCTGAGCTCACATATCTGACTAATGACATCAAGTCCAAAAGGAAGAGGTATCGCAAGATCGGAAGAATGGGCTCCACTTGTACTCGCCATCAAATTGGTACTAACTGATGAACACTAGGGTGCTCACATGGCAGTAATACTCTCCAGGGATTAGGGGGATGGGGGAGTAAACCTGCAACTAAAGGACACAGGGAACATTGTAGAGGGGAAGGGCATGCCTCTAACCCACGCTTGGGGAGGCAAAGACATAAAATGTAACCACAATGTTTGTACCCTCATAATGCCCTGAAATAAAAAATAAAATAAATAAATAAAAGGAAGACAATGAGAACTATAGGATAATTACTGGCTAATTTTCATCAACAGACTTCTAATATAAATGTGTGTGGCATGTGTATGTGCCTGGTGCAAGGTTCAGAAAGTCCTTTGGGGGAAGGATGATGAGATTACGGGGAAGGTAAGCAATAGAGAATACTAGGAGAGAAGATGCAAGTCACTTGCTCTAGGCACCCTTTAACTCAACATAAGTTTCTCAAGCCTGGGACCTTTTCTAATAGGGGAATGTGGTCAATATCGGTAATGGCAAAAGGAGAAACTAGAACTCTGAACAAGTGAGACTGGAAGCAAATGGGTGAGTGGATCACTCGTCTCAAAGACTGAATTTGTGCTACAAGGAGAGGTTACAGAAACCATATATCCTGGTAAAACATTTCACTGTGTACGAAGTAAATTTTACTTTAAAAGGAGCTACGGGTAGGCCACATAAAATGAGACCCAGAAATAATTGGAAAGGCGGCAGACGAAAGATGAGAGAGTTTGAATAAGTCCTGAAAGCCCAAAGGCTAAGAATACCAAGATAATTTAAAAATACAGGGAAGATTCAAAAACACATGTAGCTGCAGGGAGGGTTGGCCAAAGAACAGAAACAGAGAAAACCATAGGAAATGGAAAAGAAGGGAAATGGAAAGGGATGAAGATGTTACCCTTACAGGAATGCAGACGCACACGGTGAGATGCCAAAAAAGCAAGGCAAATAAGTGCTTTGGGTGGAATTTAGGGTATGTAGCCGATTGGAATGAAAAGCAAAACCTACACTAGTAATAGAGGGTGGGAAGTCTACCAAAAAACCAGGGGGAGAACAATGTGGGTTTCAACAGAAGGTAATATATTGTATTCAGAGGCACTTGAGCATACAACATAGCAATTAGACACACGATCTTGAGGATGCAAGTGCAAAGGGCAAAATAAAGAAAAGAATGTCTGGCCACTCTATATATAAACCTGTAAGTCTGAGATAAATTTCTCTTTGTCTACTCTAGTTACTGTTTGTTCCTTTGTTGACATGTAAAACATTCCCACAAAGTGGTTTGGGGAAATGAAACTCATGGCCGAAAACAGAAGACTGTGAGAGGATTTTGTGAGATTGGGTAGTTGCTTCATGTTATAAAAACAGATTTATTTTTCTTTTGGGGGTTCCTGTGTGTTCTGAAGATTCAATCTCATGGTTTAATGTCTTTACACCTTGCATAGCTCTGAACTGTGAGCTTAATTGCACATAATTGAAGCCATGGCATGTGTCAAGCCTTATCCTCTCTTTCTGCAGACTTGGGATCACCTTTGAGGAGCTCTGTCCTTCTAAGAATTAAGCCAACTGCTAAGCCTAGTGTTTGGGGGCAAAGCTTCAGGGTTTGTAGCTGCATATTTGTGTTTTTGTCAGAACTTGCCTTGTAAGGAGTAAATATTCATTCTTTGGCACCTGGAAGATGGATGTAGTCTCAAATGACCAGAAACAGGGTACAAGAATCTCTCCCCTTATCCTTTTGCTTTCAGTCCATCCTCTTTTCTTCAGTGGAATGGTCTTTTTCAAATAAAATGCATGTAATAAAACCCACCACTTAACATGGTAAGTGGTGTCCAAACTAACCCAAAGAAGGAAAAATAGCTTTAAGTTAGGGGAACTCATAAACTAAAACATTGATTCTTGTGGTCACCTTTTGTCATCTGGGAAAAAGCAGGTCCCTAGGAGGTAAAGAAAGAAAATAAGAAGAGATGGCAAGGAGAAAAAAAAAAAAAAAAGAATGGATGAAGATCTTAGTCATTTAACAAATATTTCATGGGCATAAACTGTGCTCTAGATACTTTAAGTTTTGGGCCCATCAATTAGATTGAAAGTTTTCTGAGAAAAGGAGCTATGTCCTTTGAGCTTTCATAATACCAACCACAAGGACAAACAGCCAAATTCAAAGAAATCTTTTTAACCGTTATTCTTGTTAACTTCTTCACAGTGGTTGACTATGTTGAAAAGCTTTCTCTTTAGACATTCTTTATTTTTGTCTTCTCCACTTCTCATTGCTTTAGGTGGGCCTGAACTAAACTCCAGTCCCATGTTCCTAACTGCAGTTTTATCTCTCTGCCTCTCCCATTTCATCCTTCACATTGCCGGTAGACTTATCTTTGATTAATTCACATCTCTGCTTACAAACCTGGGATAGCGCCCCATTTCCTACAGGAAAGGTTAAAAAAATCCTCAGCCTTTCATCCCACCATGAACCCAGTGGATGGAGATGATCGATTTTCTCTCTCTCAAGCAGGCCCAGTCATTTCTTCTCCCCAAAACCTATTCTGCAACCACATGAGACGACAGGTGGCTCTCCAAGTGCCTCCTGTTACTAACTTGGGTCTTAGAAAGAGACTGCAGCTCTGAAGACCTGCACATCAATTGTAATGGAGAACAGATGAAAGATTGAAAACTAAAGGGCCTTTCTGAACAATTGTGGTCTCAGCTGTCTGGGCAAAGTGTTTTACTACTCTGAAAATAACACCGTTGTTTGTGTACAATGCCCACAGTGGAGAAATTCCACAGTTTGAGAGCAGAGTGGAGTACCCTGTTTTGTGTTCAGCACGTTTGTTATGTTGTTTTGAGGTGGGAGAGGGGTGGTTGTTGGATACAGGGAGGCAAAGGGTGAAAGTGCAAGGGAAGTGACAAATGCCTCCATTTGTCTGAACTTACTCTGAACCTCTCTAATCATAAGAATCAAGTTTCCCAAAGAACAGGTTCATGGGTAAAAGAAAGGCTTTTGAGAGACTATTTTTGGTTATTATTGTGGATGCTCTTCCCCTGGCGTGCCTCTGTGTGTATCATCACCATGGCGACCATATGTTTTCCAGGTTAGTATGGGTCAAGGTGATACATTTTAATATTTACTTGGGAAAGTATTTATTTGGGAAAATATTTACATGATCGTCATATCTGTGGACTACAAAGAAGAATATTAAAACTTAGATGACCAGTGCATGGGGGGCCTTATTGAGCAAACAGGAAAAATTTAATATACTGAATAAAGGCATTGCAAAACATGGATATACTAAATTAATACTACCACCCTAAGTTCTCTTCTTTTGAGCAGTTTGATGAATTTTGTCTTCTTTTTAATAACCTTACAGTTGGACAATTCTAGAGTTGAACTGATTAAGCATAGATCTTTGGGATGGTTTTAGATGGTTTCTAAAAAATTTTTTTTTTACATTTAATTTTATATCTTAAATTTCTATATCATTAAGATGCCAATATTTTAATGAAAAAAATAGAGTATAAAATTCAGTATCACCTATTTGTCTCAAACACGAAGTAAGTATTAAACAGGAATGACAATATGATAACAAAAACAGAACTTGCATATTTGCCCAAATTGAATTAACATTATTTTTCTGAATTTGAAGTGTATGACAAGTTGAATGTCTGATCTCAGCAATTGTTACATTATCAGTTTAACACTGTGCAAATACTGAAGGAGGCACTTTTCTCCATTTACATAGATTTCTTAAGTATGCATATGCTGACATGTAAATAATTTGTCTTCCATGTTTGGTCTCTAAGCACTAAATATGAAGACTTCAAATCAGTCTATGCAGCCCAGGGGCCCTCTCTTTGGAAGCATCAGTAATATATTTGACAAATGTCTTGAGACATGAATTGTAAATTAACATAGGTATAATCTTGCCAATATGAAAAAAAGAACCCAGAATATGAAATTTAGAATTTTCATGAATAAATTGCAGTAGAGAATGACCCCTCAAGTTTGCAGGTGAGCTTGAATTAAAAAAAAGAAAAAGCTGTGATTTTCCTACCATCACCATAAGTGATCGGACCATCTTTTTTTGAGTTGTACATAGCACTTCCTCTTTGGGTTCCTTATAATACAAGCAGAAGCCAAAATACAGAATGCGTGACAGAGTCTCCTAAATCAGGTAGCATAGGTGTTATAATTATTACAGCCTCCCCACTTCCACCACCACACAAAGGTAGCAGAAGAGCATCTTGCTATTCCCTCTCCTATCCTTCTGTAAATCCATTTCGAATATCTGCTCTTCTCCCAGCTCCACCTGAATGGGAACTAATCCTGCTGATTTTCCTCAGGCATTGGACTTTCAATAACCAAGTGTCATCTTGTCAGACTCTTACAGCATGTCTGTTTCTAATGGTGCATATTCTCAGCACAGATGATGCCAAACTGCAGAATAATAGGGTCGCCCTTTTCTACTTGCCTTTGCAAATAGAGAACTAGGCAAAATGTTCTACGCAAAGTGAGCATACCATGGTGCTCATGGCTTCCTTTTGACCAGGAGAGCGGCAGGCAGTGTGATTCATGGCTGGGAAGTACCGTATGATTAGGAGTAGGATGCTTATGTCTCTGTTCTCAGTATCACCTTTACACCCTTGGATAAGTCAGGCTTCCACTTGCCTTCTCTGTGGCTGAACATATTGCAAGCTCTCAATGTATCCTTCCAACCACTGGACACTGTTGTCTTGGAAATTCCCAGCACTGGGGAGGGCTCTGGCAATGGCAGAACAAACATTTCCCTGGTCTTGCAGTATCTCAGATGCTCTGGTGTGTACGAGAGGGTGCTTGATGCCTTTATCTGCCCTACTGGGTCCTCACTTTTCTGTCTTGTTTTGTGCCCCAGGAGGCTGACCTGTACGGACTGCATTGATGAGGGCTACCATGTCTCAGCTTCTGGCTCAGTTTGGCAATGAAGAGCACTGAGAGCAGATGAAAGGGAAGGAGGAGAATGAGGTCCAGGTACTTATTTCCTTGGCTCTCTCCCTGTGTGGACACGGTGTGCTGGCTGTCTGCTCCAGCTGAAGGCCTCAGCTCCTGTCGGCTCCACTCAGCTTTGTCTCTGGATTCTGCTGGTTAGGCCTTGGGTGGGAGCAATGCGCTGCTGTTATTAGCTCTGAGGTGAGACACCATCCCCTGTGGTTTTCCCTATACCCTGCCCATACTTTTGTAAATAGTCGCTTAATTAAACTTTCCTCAAATTACCCAATTTGAGATGCCATCTCTTTCCTGCCAGAACCCTAACTGATAGAAGAAGTTATTCTTGAATAAATGACGTTGGTGGAAGAGTCCTGAAGGACTTTACCCATGACCCCCAGAACCTGGCAGTAAGCAGTGCAACTGATGCACACAGGTAGGTTGCATCCAGATCTTGCAGGTGGGAGGGGAACTCTCGCTGCGTGTGATTTCCGTTGCTGTGTTCTGAGCCGCTGTGTGGGTCACCGACCCCCTGGCTTGGGGGCTGTTGCACCATAGCTCTGGCTTTTATTTGGTGCCTGTGAGAGAGGAGGAAGCAAATCCTCTTCATTAGTGCTGCTGGCACAGAAGGAGGCTTCTGAGTCAGCAACTGAGAACAGATGATTTTGAAGCATCGCCCTGTCTCTGGTGCCGCTTGTCTCTCCTCTGGCATAGATGACTCAGGTCCATCCTGGCGTCAGGCGGCAGCAAGGAGAGCTGCCCTGAAGCTTTGGGCCTGGTGCCTCCCTCCTGCAGTCTTCTTTGGCATCCCTGTCCCCTTGGGAAGCAGAACCTCATTAGCAAGTGAAATGTCATAGTTTCAAACAAACAAACAAGCCCTGAAGTCTGCCAAGTCGTCTGGGTGAAATCACAAAGAAATCTCAGTGTCCTATGCCTTCTGTGGGCCTCCTCTGTGGGGATTCAGAGAGGCTGCAGCAAAACACACTTTCTTCCTGCTTGCTAGTGGGTGACCATCACCAAAGCTGGGACATTCTTCTAACCAGGGACCCTACCTGATCAAGCCTAATTAGCTCCTGGGGAGCTGGGTTATGCTTTGCCACTGTTGATTTAGGCAAATTGGTCAGTGTCTGGGATCTAATCAATTCCCTTCCTTGTATCTCTTCCCGGTCACAGGTTCCCTGAGGGAAGCCTTCCTTTCCATTTGCCTTTTCCTGGTCAGTTCATTGGAAAAAACCCAAGGACTGCTTGAGATAAGGAAAATGGTCAGGGATGCTATCTCTGCCCAAACTAGCAAAGCTAACTTTATCGAATTTGGGTAGCACAAGAGTAAGAAAGATGCAACTAGAGTTGAATTGCCTGGCAAAGAAATAGTAAACAGCAAAACCATCATTTCAGAGGGCAAACTGTTTGCCTCACTAATAAAGCATGGCTCATGATGGAAAATAACTCAGAAGAAAGCAGAGGGCAAATGGATTTAGTTGCTATGGGAACGCAGTTGGAAAAAAACATGAAATATGTAAATACTGCAATTTGGTATTTTAATGTACTTCTTTTCCACGAAGAAAATTCCCTGACAACGAAAACTAACAACTCATCCCTCCGCTACACACAGCACTGATTGACAGAGGCTGCGCAAGTGGGTTTCTGAATTCAGTTTTGCCCCTAGGACCAAATATGTCTTTATTCTCAGGCATAAAAATCAAACATCTGAAGCAGTGGTTCTCAATTCTGGCTGCGCATTTGACTCGGAGAACTTCCACAAAATTGGCCACACCTCAGACCAATTAAACCAGATTCTCTTCATTGGGGGTTGGGCCTTGGTGTTTTTTTAAAGGTCCCAGTCTTTTCTAATGGGCAGCCAGCATTTGAATCCACTGGCCCGGAATCCTGATTTGACAGACCTGGTGAATATAGATTGCTTATTTCATCATATGCCTTTACTAGGTTTTATTTCACCAAATCTTTGATAATTTGGAGTGATTTGGACATTTTAATACCAATAATAGAAAGTGATTATTAATAGCAATCATTACTCTTTCATTATTAGTGTTATTATCTTCACCATAATAGATTAGAGTTCCTCTTATTTGGAGAAAACATATGATACTATATTACAAATTGTTATCATTTAACTATAGCAATAATAATAATTAATTGCTGTTATTTTTAAAATTATAGATTGGTAATACTTTGGGAAGCTTAGATGTTGTTAATATCAATCTATATTTTAATAATTACCATCATTAATTTTCATTATCTGTGTAATAAATCAATAGTAAACATTTATGTAGATATAATTGTTCAACTTGCTTAATAACAGTCTGCACTAGAGTTGGTAAGTGACATGATTTCTGTTTTCCTGATGGGAAAAATGTTACACACAAGAATCATGCCATTTGCATTAATTTATATGTTAAATCATGGCATATCTGAGTGCAGAACTGCAAAATTTCATTTTTTTTTCCCCACTACCTGGCTCCTGTTTCTTTAGCTCTATCCCATGTGAAGTTACAATATTTCTCCTATGATATCACTCCAGGAACAAAACTCCAAGTTAATTCAGAGTTTACTGGTATCCAAAGAGGATTTAAATAGGTGGGGAGGAAGGATTCATGGAAAAGGTCAATATTATAGAAAGTAAGAATTAATTGTGAAAATTCTACTTGGTTGTCCCATCTAAATTCAGGTGGTTAGGGGTTCCAGAGATTACTGGGGATTCTGACCTATGGAAAACTTGATTTCTTGTAAAATATTTTCACTCTTATTACCTTTAACTTCATTGTTATTATGTGCAATCTTTGAAGGCCAGTTCCTGGGTCCAGTCTGACTCTAGCCACTGATCCAGGTCACTGGATATCCTGGAAATAGGCACAGCATGCCCTCTGTTTCCTCCCTGCTGGTAGTCTTGGAGATGACCTCCCCCAACCCTCCAGAACAGCTTAGATTGTCTATTCTGTTATCTGCTTCCATAGGGTCTTTTGTCTACTTTGTAGTTCTTAGCACAGTATTTGTCATAATTATTTGTTTAATGTCAGTCCTTCCCCTAAAGCAGACAGCTCCATGAGGGCAGGAGATAGTAGTCTTCATCCTTATATCCGTATTATCTTGACATAGTCCCTGGTTTGTGGATATTCAAATATTGTTGACTAATTTTTTTCCCTGCTGTCCCTATTATTTAAAGCTACTCTGTTTCAGATCCTTAATAATAATTTTTATTAAAACAAACTTTTTTGTTATAGAAAATTTTAAATATACCTAAAAAAGTAGAGATTTTATAAAGAACCCCTATGAATATATTACCCAGCTTGAAAAATTACCACATTTTACTAATCTTGCTTTAAAAATTTTTAAATGAAAAAAGATAATTTTTGGATTTTCAGTTTCAGCTCTGAAAATTCTTTAGATTGGAAGTCATCACTCCCTCCCATTCTTGCAAGAAAAAAACAGAAAAAACTGAAATCGATGACTTCTTTCAGATCTATCAGAGAAATGAAGTTTCAGGGCAAATCACCACCTTAAAACCTGGAAAGACAGATGAATCCAAAGAGCCACAGTTGAGATATGCTTACCCAAGGTAGAAGCCACTAGTAATTTTGTTAGTTAAATAATAATTTTGATGAATCACTGGAGGTGGAGTGTGGGCTAGCTGAGAGTGAGAAACTCTTGCAGTCTCATGCAGTCTTAGGGGGTACCTCATACTTCTGTGGGTTTTGCCTCCAGGTCCAGGAACCAGGTTCTCATAGTGAGGATCCAAGAAAGATCTCCTGTGGCCTTGGCAGGAGGAGGAAAAGAGTAATCATTGTGATATATGCCAAGAGCATTCTCTCTAACAAAGTCCTACTCTCCAGGGAAAATACTTTAACCAGAACCTTATCATTCTAGGGAAAGGGCATTCTTCCCACTGTAGCATCTTCCAGCCTTTCTTTCTCAACTGAAAGGAGAGGGGAAGCTATACCAGTAGAGAAGCACTTGGGAAGGTCACAGCCCAAAAACAAAGGCCAACTAAAATGCTGAGATTTAATCATATGATTACCATTCTTTCTCCCATACCTTGCCACTGCACCAAGAGGACTCTAGTATAATAACAATGGACTACAGCTGAAATAACTTCAAGATTCACATACTCTGTGAAGAATAATACTTGGAGAAGACCCAAATCTAGAGCAGAGACAAAAACAAACAAGGTCACTAGAGGAATTTGAAGCCTCTGGCTGCTACCGCTATGTCAAACATTAAACACAAGTCAACTCCTAGCCATATTAACATAAATCCTCACACTGAAGACCTATATACCTCAGTTCCTATTACCTGATACATGTTCAGCTTTAAACAAAAAATTACAAGGCTTTCCAAAGACAAGAATAAAATAGTCTGAAGAATAACTGATTTATAGGATACAGACTCTACTGGAAAAAGTAGATAGCATGCATGAACATATGGGTAATGTAAGAAGAGAAATGGAAATTCTAAGAAAGAATCAAAGGAAATGTCAGAAACTAAAAATTCGATAACAGAGATAAAGAATGCCTTTGATGGGCTCATAAGTAGACTGAACGTGGCCAAGGAAAGAATCACTGAGTTTGAAGATAGGTCGATAGAAACTTTTCAAACTGAAATGCAGAGGGAAACTCCCCACCCCCCACAAACCAGAATGGATCACCCAAGACCTGTAGGTAAACTTTCAGAAGGTGTAACAAATGTATAATTGGAATACCAAGAGGAGAAGAAAGAGAGAACAGAGCAGAAGAAATATTTGAAGTAATAATGGCCAAGAACTTTTCAAAATTAATGATAGACACCAAAGAACAGATCCAGGAAGCTCAGAAAATACCAAACAGGAGAAATAACTGCTTTGCATATTATATTTAAACTGCAAAACACAAAAGACAAAGATATAATCTTAAAAGAAGACAGAGAGAAAAACACCTTATCTATAGAAGAACAAGTATAAGAATTACTATATACTTCTCATCAGAAACAATGCAAGCAAGAAAAGAGTGGAATGAAATATCTCCAATTGCTGAAAGAAAAAAAAATCCACTAACCTAGAGTTCTAATTTCTAATTAGAACTAATTAGTTCTAATTTCTTTTGAAATTATCCTTCAAAAGTGAGGAAGAAACAGTCATTATCTGCTAAGCAAAAACTCAGGAAATTTATGACCACCAGACCTCTTTGCAAGAAATGTTAAAAGAAGGTCTTCAGGCAGAATAAAAGTGATATAGGTTAGAAACTCAGATCTATATAAAGAGAGAAAGACTGTTGGAAAAGAAATAAATATGATTTTTTAAATTTTTCTTATTCTTAATCAATCTGAAAGATATTCACTTCTTTAAAGTATTAGAAGCAACAATGTATTAGGTGATTATAGCATGGATGACTAATATGAATGACAGCAATGTCATAAGGGAAAAGGGAGAAATTGGAAATACTCTAAGATACCTGTACTTGTATAAATGTATACATAGGAAAAATTTGAATTTGAAATTAAAAAAATACCACTTATAATAGCACAAAAATAAATACTTAGGCATAAGCTAACAAAATATATACAGAAATTGTATTTAAAAAAACTACAAAACTGATTAAAATAGCAAAGAAGATCTAAATATATGGAGAGATAGTCTGTTTTCATAGATTGGAAGATTCAATATTGTTGAGACATCAGTTTTTTCCAACTTGATCTATAGACTTAAAGCAGTCTCAGCCAAAACCCCAGCAAGCTATTTTGTAGATATTGATGAACTGATTCTAAAGTTTATATGGAATAGTCAACATGATATTGCAGAATAGACATAGAGATCAATAAATTAGAGCCGAGAAATAGAACAACACAAATATAGTCAACCGATCTTTGACAAAGTAGCAAAGGCAATTTAATGGAGGAAGGATAATCTTTTCAACAAATGGTGCTAGAACAACTGTATATTCACATGCAAAAAAAAGAATCTAGACAGAGACCTTACAGCTTTCACAAAAATTAACTCAAAATGAGTCATGTACCTAAGTTTAAAGTGCAAAACTATAAAACTTCCAGAATAAAAATGGGAGAATAATCTAGATGACTTTGTGTTTGGCTGTGAATTTTTAGATACAACACAAAAAGCACGATCTGAGAAAGAAAAAATTGATAAATTGAACTGCTGTGGTTTGAATGTTCCCTCCAAAACTTGTGTTGAAAGTTAATTTCCATTGTAACAGTATTAAGAGGGGGGGACTTTAAGAGGTGATCAGGCCCTGAGGGCTCTGTGCTCATGGGTGGTTTAATGCCTTTAAAAGGGGGCTTTTGGGAATGAATTCTTTCTGCCTTGAATGCTTTCTCACCCTTCTGCCTTTTGCCATGTTATGATGCAGCAAGAAGGCTTTAACAAGATGCAGCTCCCTGATCTTGGACTTCCTAGCCTCCAGAACTATGAGTCAAATAGATATCTTTTCTATATAAATTACTCAGTCTGGGGTATTCCGTTATAGCAGCAGAAAATGGACTAAGACATGAACTTTTTATAAATCAATAATTTTGCTCTGTGAAAAAGACTATTAAGAGAATGAAAAGATAAGTCCCAGACTGGCAGAATACTTATCTGATAAAACACATCTTATAAAACACACATCAGATAAGGGACCTGTATCCAAAATACACAAAAAACCTGTTAAAACTGAACAATAAGAAACAACCCAATTAAAAATGAAAAAAAGATCTGAATAGACACCTCACCAAAAAAGATGTACAGATGGCAAATAAGCATATGAAAAGAGATGGCAGACATTGTTTGTCATTAGGGAATTGCAAATTAAAACAATAATGAGATATCATTCTCTACCTATTAGAATGGACAAAATCCAAAAATCTAACAATATCATTTGCTGATAAGGATGAAGAACAAAAGGACCTCTTATTCCACTTGATACAGCCACTTTGGAAAGATAAATGGCACAAAATGATACAGCCACTTTGGAAGATAGAATGATAATTTCTTACTAAGCTCATCATAGTGTTGCCATATGATCCAATAAGCATGCTTCTAGGTATTTATAACTGACCTGAAAACTTATGCCCACACAAAACCCTGTATGTGAATGTTTATAAAAGCTTTATTCATAATCACCCAAAACTGGAAATAAACAAGATGTCCTTCAGTAGGTGAATGGATAAACAGACTATGGTATATCCATACAATGGAATATTATTCAATGATAAAAAGAAATGAGCTATCAAATCACAAACAGTCATGCATGAATCTTAAATATATTGCTAAATGAAAGAAGTCAATCTGAAAAGGCTACCTACTATATGAGTTCTATTCTATGACATGCTGGGAAAGACAAAACTACAGAGGTGATAAAAGATCAATGTTTGATGGGGGAAAAGGGTTGGAAGGGGAGGTAGAATCTGTGAAGCACAAGAGAATTTTTTTTTAAGTGATCAAGCTATGCCTTAGGATTCTGTAATGATGTAATGGTGTCTACATGACAATATGCATTTGTCAAAACCCATAGAACTTTAGAGTGCAAGGAGTGAACCTTAATGTATTCAAATTAAAAAATCATTTAGGAAGTCAAGGGATCCCAGATGGAATGCAGAATGTGGCAAAACAATCTAGCTGTATTATAAATGTATGAAACAATCTCACTGGATGGGGTGGAGAAAAAAGGTGCTGACCTAAGTAACTCTGGAAATAAATGGAGTCTTTAAAACCAAAGGCAAATGGAGGTGTACATAGGCATTGTACTCTAGTTAATAAAGTTGTTTCCCATGGGAGTATGGATTAACAATTATGAAACCACATGTATACTGAAATGGAATAATTAAGTTAATGGATGATGGATGGTGGAGCCAGGTTTCTCTCTGTTGGAGTGAGAATTTATAGATAAGCAAGGGCAAGAAGCTAGAATGATCCTTTGTAGTCACAGATTAGAGTTGGGGATATCAGTATGAACTCATGTTTAGCCTAATACAGATGCAGATAAATATACATAGAAATATTTATAGATATGCTTATATATGTGGATTATATATATTACATATATTTCCTTGTTCTGTTAGTCGAGAGGGCCTGGAAGCAACAATACCCCTGTAGCAACAAGCACACCTAGCACCCTGATCTTGGCTAACACCATTCTAACACCATTCTCCAATAAAAGAAATGAAGAAATAGCTGATTCTTGGACTGGGGCAAGTGTACAAGGTGATCCCGGAGCATCTGTAGTGCCAGAAAGTAAGGAAATGCTAAAAAACAAACAAACAAAAAACAAAACCCAACCAACCCAATAAAAGCCAAACAACAATAACAACAATAAAACTAAAACCAACCCACAATTGTGGGAGTATGTCAAAGGGACACAGGAGTCAACTGAAGGAGCTCCCAATGGCGAAATCTGGAGCAATTTGAAAAACAAGATAAAGTATTAATATTATTGGATTACAATCCACAATATAAAATGAATATCCATTAATATCAGTCCATATTTATATAAATAAATAATTGAGTAAGTAAATAAATGGGGGAGAGTAAGGAAAAAAAGCACAGTGTGGAAAAAGGGAATAAATAGTAACTTTACAGTGGAGAAACCTGATAAACACTCTCTCAGCCAGGTGATCAAGATTAACATCAATGGTGATAAGGCATGTTGATAGATGTACTCCTGATATGATGCAATGACAATGGCACTTTACCTCTGGGGTCTTCTTCCAAGAACCTGTAACTCCAGTCTGATCATCAGACAAATCCCAACTGAGGGATTTGGTACGAAATACTTGACTAGGACTCTGGAGAACTGTTAAGGTCATTGAAAACAAGGAAAGTCTGAGAAACTCATAGCCAAGAGGAGCCTAAGAAGATATAACAATTACATGTAATGTGGTATCCTGGGAAAGAAAAAGGACATTAGGCAGAACTAAGAAAATCTAGATGTTATGGACTTCAGTTAATAATAATGTACCAATATTGGTTCGTTAGTTGTGAGACATGTACCATACTAATCTGAGATGTTAATAATAGGGAAAGCTGGGTGTGGTGCTTATGGGAACTTTCCATACTGCCTTTACAATGTTTCTCTGTCAATGTAAAACTGTTCTAAGATAAACAGTTTATTATTATTTTTAAAAGATAATTTTCAGAAATGCTTTCTGGGATTGAGATATGATAAATCCAAGCCTGCAGACACTGTCTGACTTACTGTGGAGCCTGAGGGAGGCCATTTACTTGTAGGAAAACAGTGTGTACTGAAAGGCCTAAGAGCCCATGGCATGTTATTATTCAGGTTCTTGATGTTTACCTGTAAATACAAAACAGCCTCTCAATGGCCTCTGCCATTGGCACCTAGTGGTTCTGAACTGGGATGAAGCCACAAGGTAGGGGTGTTTTTGATTTTGTCACAATAAACAGGGACATGCAGCCGGCCTTTAGTGGGCAAGCCAGCAGTAAATGCTTACTGTCCTGCAATGTGTAGAACAGCCTCATACAGGGAAGAATTATCTCACATCCTGCACGACTTTCTACAGTGTCTCTGTACTTCTGTAAGGTGGAAAACCATTTAAAATCATCTAAGACCAGACTTGATCTCTTTTATATGTATAAACACTAAGTATTTTTTGCATGTTTTTAACTTACACTGAATTTTCTGAAAATGTCACTATAATGTAAGTCCAAGAGAAGACTGTGGTTTTTTTGGTTGTAGTTGGTCGTGTAAATTTTCTTTGTTCACCATTTCTTATTGCAAACTCTACTTTCTAGGATCATTTTCTTTCTTAAGTACCTCCTTTAAAAGATTCTTTAGTGAGTTTCTGCGATAGCATATGCTCTTAGTTTTGATTTATTTGAAAATACCTTTATTGCACCCTTATTCTTTAAAGTAAATTTCATTTGATAGAGAGCACAGTACTAAGTTGACATTTATTTTCTCACAGTACTTTAAGCTTATCATTTTATGAGTTTCTGGCTTACATTATTGTTACTGAGAAATCAGCTGTCAGTATAGTGTAAATTATTTATAGGTAATCTGTTTTTTTCCTCTTTGGTTGTTTTAAAGATCTCTTTGCTTTTGATGTTCTGCAGTTTCACTGCAATGGGTTAAGATTTTTTTTTCTCATTTCTTATCTTCCTTGGTGTTTATTGGGCTTATTGAATTTGTGGATTTCTCCTCAGAAAAATTATCAATCATATTGCTTCTACCTCAACAGTTCTGTCATTTCTTTATAGATCTCAGATTGGACATATGTTGGATGTTCTCATTCTATCCATGTCTCTTAAAATCTTTGAAATTTTTTCAACTCTGTATTTCTGTGCTTAATTTTGTGTATCTTTTCAAAACTATCTTCTCATTTACTCATTCTCTATCCATTTTTATAGTCTAACTCATCAACTGAGTTTACAATTCAGATTCTTAGTTTTGTTTAATTTATATAAGTTCTATTTTTAATTTTTCCAATCCAAATTATTAATTTTGATAAGATTTTTCCTTTGCCATATTCTCAAAACTTTTAAAAATACATTAAACACACTTATTTTCTATTTCTGATAATTATAATATCTGAAATCCATATGGTTCTGATTCTACAGATTTTTCTTCCTTCAGACTCTTGATCATGGGAGCTTGTTTCCTTATATGTTTGGTGATTTTATTTTTTATTTTTATTTGTTTTAGAGACAGGGTCTCTGTTGTCCAGGCTAGAGTGTAGTCATGTGATAATAGTTCACTGTAAACTCCAACTCCTGGGCTCAAACGATCCTCCTGCCTCAGTCTGCTGGGTAGCTGGGACTACGGGCATGAGCCACCATACCAAGCTAATTTTTAAATTTTTGTAGAGATGGGGTCTTTCTATGTTGCCTAGGCTGGTCTCAAACTTCTGGATTCAAGTGATCCTGCCACCTTGGCTTCCCAAAAAGCTGGGATTACAGATGTGAACCACCATGCAAAAATCACCTATTTGGTGATTTTTGATTTTGCATTGATGCTATTTGAAACTTTATCTTTGATAATTCTTTGAGGCTTGAGTTTAAAGTGTGTTCCTTCAGAGGGGATTTGCTTTGCTATTGCATGACTAACTCAGGATCATTTTAAATGAAGATTTCCACTTGAGATTTTCAGGCTACATATGTAGTGTGAATACTTGCTTCAAAGAATATGAACTTGTGTTTAGGAAGTTCTGGGGGAAATATTTTTTTTTTTTCCCATTTCATCCAGAATGTAGGTTGAATCAAACAGTATCTTTACTGACTTTTAGTACAAAACTGTTGATTCTTTCCTCTGAGGACTGCCCTTTTGGAAACTTGGCTTTATGTAGTGATCTCAGATCTGACCTCCAACCCTGCTCAAGACCAGACTTAGCCTCTTGTCCCCAGGCTGTAAGCTTCCAGGAATTGACAAATTCCACCAGAGTTCTGGCTTTCACTTACTCCTATGAATCTGAGCTGTTTTATGTGCCTAGCACAGAAACATAGGTTGAGTTGAATTGTATGAGAGATATATGAGATTCATTCTATATAACTTTCTGAAATATAACAAGGGAGGCAAAGCCACAGGAAGGGGTTCAGTGTGTATAAATTAAGACTCTCTCCAAGTAGTTTGAGCTGTTTCATGAGGTAGTGAGCTTCTCGGGTACCAGAAGGATTCAAGGAGAGGCTAGGCAACCACCTACTGGGGCTGTGGTAAAGGGGACTTAGGTGTGAAGGGTTTGGTTGGACCAGAAAGCTGCCATCCTCTCCTTTTACTTGCTCGATGCTGATTTGCATGGCAGAACCAAAGCCATGAGACACTCTGGAAGGAGTCTCCTTTCCCTGGCCATGCTGAGAGTTTAAAATGTTGCCTTGCCAGGTCTGCTCTCCGCCTGCAAGTGGCTCCTTGACACCTGGCAGCAGAGCTGTCAGGGCCCAAAAGGCTGTGCCAGAGCATGTGATGCCTGGGCTGCCTGAATGTGCTGTTCACGTGGCCGCATCTTGGGCCCCGTCAGCTGGCCATGTCTTGGCTGCATTGCTGTTGAGGGGGAAGTGGACTGGGGCAGGATGAGCAAGCAACAGGTGTTACCAGGAGTCTAGACAGAAAAGGATCCTTGTACCCACAGGAGCATTCGTTTAAAATAGCTCTTTTCCCAGATATTCTTCTAGTGGCGCTGGGCCGTCTGGGCTGTGGTTTAGGATCATTTGGCAACTTTCATTCTTGCAATCAGAGAACAGCTTCTGGTGCTATAAAATCATCTGTGAGCTAAGCCAATTAGCTCAGCCAGGAGTGGATTATGTGCACCAGTGCTGGTACCAGGCAATTTATGCAGGCTGATTTTACAGAGTTTCAGTGTTTTTGCTTGCCCTGTTTTCTCCTCCAGGGCAGTCACAGTTTAACTGGGGTTAGGCTTCGGCAGGTGACGTCTTTCGGTACTTTTTTAATTGCCCGTGGAGAAACTGGGTGAGAAGTGTTCACACTCTCATGCTTGATGTAGTAAGGAGAGGAGTCCAACTGCAAATATGGGCAATCTGTTTATATGAAGAGAGTACTAAAACGTCCTTTTCCTGTTTGAGAGGAATTCGGTGCTTTTGCAGAGTTTGGTAATGAGGGGCTAGGATGGAGCTCTATGGAGAGTGATGTGGGTCCTGGGGGCAGTGGGTGGAACCAGGCTGATAATGAGGTTAAAGCCAGGGGGTCAATCCACATGGAGGCTAGAGGGACTCGGTTTGTGAGGGTGCAGATTAGTTCTTTGGGTTACATGTGGGATTATGGATGGGTACTATAATGTCACTCTGGCACACAAAAGAGTGAGTTCATAGGTGACCTTGGGAAGCTAACAAGCCTGTAGTTTGTAATGGGACCCATCCCTCCCACGCCAAATGGTTTCTTTTGTGTTTTGGCCTCTGTTATAATAGCCCCTTATGCTGCTCACAGGAAAAAAGAAACAGACAAAGCAAAGATAAATATAAAAAGCCCATCTACCTAGAGAAAACTGCTGGTAACATTTTGGTGTATATTCTTCTAGATCCTTTTCTCTCTCTTTATCTCTCTGTGTGCGTGTGTGTGTTTTACAGAAATGGAACCATACTTTTTTGTCTTCTGTTTTTCCCATTTATATTAATTCAATCAATAGATATTTAATGAATGCCTATTACATGCCTGGCCCTGTTCTGGGCACTGGGACTACCTGATGAACACAACAAAGCCCTTGCCTTCATGGAGCTTGTGCGCTAGCAGGCATTCTGTAGTGAGCATCTTTTCATATCAATAGATCATTTTGTGGAACAGCATTTTTAGGAGTCACATACTATTCCACAATATAGATAGATTTTAATTTAATTGTACCTATTATTGGAAATTCAGATGAGTTCCAACTTTTTCCTATCACAAATAGTGATCTGATGAACATATTTGTGCACATCTTTATTAGAGATAAAGGCTGTAATGGAAAATTCATAAAACTAAATATTCCCCCAGCTAGGGGGAATAAATGTGCTCTCTCTGGTTGTGACCTGCAGGCAATTAGTCCCAAAGACACTTGAGCCCAGAGGGCATCGCTGACAGACTTGGCTGACTGTGCGGCTTAGGCTGGGGCAGGCAAGCCACGTGTGGATGTGTTTCAGGGGGCCCACGTGGATGGACTGCCTGGCAGCACTTGACCTCTGGATCAATTAAGGACATGTATGGGTTTCAGAAGCCTTTAGAGCCCAGCTATGCTCATTGTGGTTTTTAAAAATAAAGGTGTGCTGCTCCATGATGACAGGGTATTTGAAATTATATTTTAGCAACACAAAGTAAAGAATTCTACATAAGCACACATAAATGAATTGGGCACCGCCTGTGTTTGTGCCTTGAGGATTAGCATGGACAGCAGGGTGTGCAGAAGGCCCGTCTTTCCAGAAGGGCTTTCTATATAATGAACCCTCGTGAGCAGGATGGGGGATGAAGCAACGGTAGGGAGCCGATTACCCGGATGAAGGGCTGCTTTCATGTGGCAACCTTACATGAACACTCATGGGGATTTAGATTATTCACATGTTTCCATCATGTGCCCTTGTGCTCACTGGAGAAAGTGCATCCCTCCCTTTGCTGCAGAGTTAGCTAATGTACAAGCCTAAAATATTTGAATGATTTAAAATACTTTCCTCTTTTATACCCTGCTCTTCACCAAATTCTGTCCGATATCCCTGAAAAAGTCTCTTGAATCTGCTGTTCAAGCCCCAGTTTTCTCCCACTTTAATAACTGTAGGAGCTTTAATGGATCTCCTTGTTCTCACTTCCTTCCAGCCCATTTTCCACACTACAATAACCTAAGTTATCTTTGTGCCATGAACATCACACCATGTTATTGTAGGGTTTAAAACCTTTAATGGCTTCCTGTTGCCCACAGGGTGAAATCCAAACTCCTTAGAGACTGGCAAGGCTCTCCCAGCTGCCATGGCCTACCAGACCCATCCTGCCCTCCCCTGTTTTCCAGCTGTGAACCACTTGCAGTTCCCTGGGAGTGACATATTTATTCAGGCCTCTGTATCATTGCATATAATCTTTCTTCCTGCTGGGAATGTTTTTCTCCTTTTTGTCCCTTGATGTGATACTATTCATATGGAGGCACCGCCTTCTTTGTGATGTCATTGCACGGTGTCCAACTCATCATGCTACTCATTTACTTGTCTCCTGGTCTATATTCTTTACTGGACTGTGAACTACTTGAGGATGAAGGTGGAATCTTATTAATTTTTGTATTTCTTGTCCCCCTGCAGTGCCTAACATATATTTGTTGCTGAATGAATGTTTACCGAATCATAAATATACAATCTGGATTGCAAAAGCATTTTCTTTGATGTAGACCAAACCAGATAGAATGTGCTCATAGTGCTTAGTTCTGATTTGTATTTTCAGACATCTTTTTAAAGATTTTTATTCTAAAGATGATTAATTTTGTTATGTAAGCGATGGTTCTTAAGGTTGATTTACAGACTTGTGTAATCTCTTAGACACTTGATTTGATGTTCCAAACACACACAGGCACACACACACGTTATTCAACTAGTAAGAGAATTTAAACTTGGGGCTCTCTGATTTCAGACTGTGCCCTTGACTTCTATACTCTCTTGCCTGGGGGTGCTGGTATTTTGGGTCCAAGAGAGGGATTGGTAAATGGAGACAAAAGGAAATGTAAAAATGTGAAACGAACAAACATGAAAATCAACAACTCCAAGACTATCGTTTGTTTATACAGACATTAAAAATAGGCGATTATTTTCTCTTTCAAAGTCTTAGTTTCCATATTTGTCAAATATGAATAATAATATTCTCTCTTATAAGACAGATGTAAGGACTAAATGGGATAATGTATTTTATATAGTAAATGCTAAAAAAGTAGCTACCATATTTATTTTTCCAGAATTCTTGGCTCTGTGTTCTTCCTCATGCTCAGGAATCTGTGAATGGGCCCTCATAGAAATAAATCTTTGCAGAGGGAGAGCTCAAGTCTGTCTATAATTGATGAGCAGCAGACGGCTATTAAGTATTCCTTTAGGTTTCCTAAGACCTTCTTGGAACACCTGTTCTACCACCTCCTTATTTACTCCATAAAATCCCATAGCTAGATATCTCCTAAGGCCATGTTCACAGATAAACTCTGTGAGCTAAAACCCCTGCTAGAGTTAACAAGTTAAAACTTTCACTTTTTATCTCCGTGGGAATGAGATTTGGTTTCTTTTCTAAAAAAAGGATTTTTTTTTTTTCTTGAGCAGGAGACCTGAGGCCAAGTTTGGGGAAGAACCATCTGGTGAGGAAAAGGCTGAAGACAGGAAGTAGTGGAATGAGGGTTTCCACAGAAAACGTTATTAGATATACTGGGCCTGACCCCTTCTCTCCCTCTTCCTGGCATTTTGTTTAGGATCATCTCTCTGAACTATTTCTTTTATATTTTGGTTCAATCAGTTAGTACAATTCCATTGGCCAGTTCACCTCCCTGATAGGTGTATGGTAAGGGGCATGTTGGGGGAAGGATGAAGAAGAAAAGCCTGTGTTAACACAAATGCACATTTTGGAAAAAGTAGAGCTGAGCTTACTGGTAGGCCTGTGTAGGGACACAGCCCAGGGAGCAGAACGGATGAAGGATAAGATAACTTCGCAACATAGGGAACATGGTTGGGAATATCACTTTCCCTACCTACTTTTCGAAAAAAAATTGTGGTAAAATATACATAACATAAAATTTACCTTTTCAGCCATTTTTAAGTATACAGTTCAGTGGCATTAAGTATATTCACATTGTTGTGCAACCATCACCACCATCCATTTCTGGGATTTTTTTTTCATCTTCTCAAACTAAAACCCCACAACCACTAAACTGTAACTCCCCAACCCCCTCCGCCCCTACGCCTGGACCCTTGCTCGCAACCACCATTCTACTTTCTTTCTCTATGAATTTGGTCACCCTAGGTACCTTGCACAGTTGGAATCACACAGTATTTGGCCTTTTGTGACTAGCATATTTCACTTAGCATAATGTCCTCCAGGGTCATCCATGCTGTAGCCTTTAGCTGCTTTTGGAAACTGCTTTGGAAGCACACACCGAGCAGTTTGCCCGCTGGCCAGCAGGCCTGAGGCCCCAGCCTGAGTTCAGGAAGGGGTGCCTGGGTGGTCATTTCCCTTTCAAGGAGACTGGTGATTGTATTGTTAGTGTTCCCTGGACAACCAAGAAAAAACCTGCTGACCCTTCTCTTTGCCCATTGCCTTCCCCTTCTCAGGGGCCATTAAAACCCAAAGCAGGAGGCTCTTCCCCCTGAAAAGCCTCTGCAGGCTTGGCAGGGAGGCTCGGCACCGCCGGTAGCCAGGAAAGACTCTGCTCCCGCTTAGGAACTAAACCGCAATTTACCATGTTTGCTCCCAATTCAGAGTTTGAAATAGTCCTCTCTTGCTTCCAGGGGCTCCAGCCCACCACACAATGCATGGTCTCTGAGGTGGGCTGTAGAAGGGCTGCTGCCTTCTGTGCTGGTCATGCTGACGGCTGTGTGGGTGTTGGCAGAGCTGGCCAGTGACTGCCAGTCTCCTGGATGGTTGCCTTGTCCGCTGCTTGGAAGCCGTGTCGTGTCTGATATGGCAGGGTCTGGTTTCTAGAGGAAAGCTTCCTCTGGGATTTGGATGAAATCTGGACTACCTTGTCCTATCCCCAGAAAAATCTGAGCAGGCAGCAATTGTAATTAATACTTGGTGAGTGATGTCCGTTGGAGGGTTAACTCCTGCCAGCCCAGTGTTCTGAATGGGTGGAACACATGGTGTCGGTTGGTTGCTAGCCATGCTTGCTAATGAAGAATGCACTTTACTTATTTTGGCCTTGGGGTTAGTCAAGGATAGAAGCCGAGAAATAAAGTAATGCCCTAAAAGCTGCTTCCCACAGCTCTGATTGCTTTTCTTCCTCCTTCTCTAGGGGCTCCAGCTTAATCTTAAGTTGCTTCTATATATTTTAGCTTCTGAGTAAGACGACTCTTTAAAAAAATTGTTTAATTGAAGCTCAGCACATGTAAAAAGTACACAAATCATAAAGAACAGGTTGATGAATTCTCTAAAAGTGTAAAATCCATGGAACACCCAAATCAAGAAATAGAATATTCCTAGAGTCTCAGAAACCTCCTCATTCAGCCTTCCAACGGGGCACTATTCTGACTTCTAATATCCTAGATAAGTTCTTCTGGTTTTTTTTTTTTTTCAGCATATTATGGGAGTACAGATGTTTAGGTTACGTATGTTGCCCTTGCCCCCCCTTCCCCCCTAAGTCCGAGTTTCAAATATGTCCATCCTTTGGGTGGTGCTCTGTTGGTTTTTAAAATTAATGTAAACAGAATCACCAGTGCCTACACTTTTGAGTATGGCTCCTTTTACTTAACGTCGTATCTGTGAGATTCATCCATGTTGTTGTGTGTAGTTGTAGTTCATTCATTCTCATTCCTGTGTAGCATTCCACTGTATATCACAATTTATTTGTCTATTCTACCATCAGTTACACGCTGAGCCATGTTGAAGCCTCTGGCAAAAGGAAAAATCAGTAATATTGACTCTGCCCTTGTTTATAAATTTGATATTTTGCTCATCATGGTTTTTTTGCATTAATTTTGATTTTAAAAATGTTACATTAAAATATTACTTATCTTATGAGTTTTTTGGTACTCCCTTCAGTTTTTCTCCTGAGGAGTGTCTCACTTACCTCCCTCTAGTCCCGGCCCTGTTGACTATAGATGGACATATGAGTTGTATATAATTTTTGGCAATTATGAATAGCATTGCTATGAACATTCCTGTACCTGTCTCATGGCGAACATATATATGTGTTTGTGTTAAGTATATACCTACAAGTGAAATTTCTATGGGCAATTTTTTAGTGGAAGATTGAGTGTAGGGCCACTCAATCTTCCTTTCCATGTGCCAGCCTTTTCTTCCAAAGGCTGAGTGGGTCTTTCCATTGGCAAGAGAGGGCTTGAGGAAAGTCCAAGCACTGGACTTGTCAGCATTGTCTGGCAGAACCTGAGGAAGCCTGAGGAACCAGTGATGTGCAGGTAAGTATTTTGGGGAGCACAGTTCAGGCCCCTTACCAGAGACAGTCCTTCAGAAACAAGATTCCCTAAGGTTAATATTATGTTTATATGTAATTATATGATTTATATATGTATATCTGTATGTGGATAGATGTAATTATTCAGATTATTTTACTTAGATTCTTTAAATCTTTTTTTTATTTTGCCAACTTCATCTATTAAAGCCAAATAGAAATGTGCTAAAGTTTCCCACTGTAGTTATTATTTTTGAACTTCTCCTGAAATTAATCAAATACTTCGATCTCAATAGTGGTATGGCTATAAAATAAAGTCACATTTGAAATTGAATGTTTCCCTCTACCCAAAAATCAGAAGCAAGAAAAAAATCTTTTCTCACCATTCCTATTCAACATGATACCATAAGTTCTAGCCAGTGCAGTAAGGTTAGAAAAAAAAAAGGCATTCAAAAGGATTCTAGAACTAAATGAGTTTAGTAATGTTATGGGATACAAGATCAATAATCAAAAGCCAATTGTATTATATATATTAGCAATGAACATTTGGAATTTGAAAATTAAAAAAAGACCATTTTCAATAGCATCAAAATATTTAGATATACATTGAACAAAATATGTGCAGAATCTATATTTTGAAAACTGCAAAACAATGATGAAAGAAATTAAAAAAACCCAAGACCTAAAAGAATTGAGAGATAGGCCATGTTCATGAATTGGAAGACTTAAGATATCAATTCTCCCCAATTTGATGTATATATTCAACAAAATATTAATCAAAACCACAAGAGATTTTCTTATTGGTACTGACAAGCTGGTTCTAAAATTTGCATAAACAAGCAAACAAATTAAAATAGGCAAAAGAATTCTGAGAAAGAACAGATTGTAGGACTCACACTACTTTAGTTCGAATTATATTTCACGGTTACAGTGATCAAAACAGTGTGGAATTAGTGAAAGGACAGACATATAGAGCGACGGAACAGAACAGAGGCCCACACAAATATAGTCAATTGATTTTTGACAAAGGTGGAATGGCAATTCATTGAAGAAAGGATAGCCTTTTCAGTAAATGGTGCAGGAATAATTGGATGTCCATATGCAAAACAAAACAAAACAAATCAAAATGTAAAGCCTCAAACTAAACTTCCAGAAGAAAACACAGGAGAAAATCTGTGTGACTTTGGGTTTAGCAAAGAGGTTTTAGATAGGACATCAAAGAATAAAATAAATATCCTTGATTTCAAGAGGCTATAAATAAATGATTGAATAAATAAATACATATGGGAAAATGATAACCTTTCTATGCAGAAGAATTCCAATTCATAAATGTAGAAGGGATGAGGGAAATAGAAAAATCACCATTAGAACACCACAGTAATAATCACCGCTGGCAAGATCTACTGATGAATGTTAAAATTAGTGGGCAAAACTTTAAGAGAAACATAAGATCTACATAGTATCAGTGATCTCCCCGCAAATGTTTAATAGCTGTGGTGGTTTTAACACATGTCCACAAAATCTTCATTATTCCTCCAACCAGGAAGTAAAGCTTAATTCTTCTCCCTTTGAGTGTGGCCTGGATTTAGTGACTGGCTTTTAATGAATAGAGTATGGAAAGAGACAAATATTAACTTTACAGTGGAGTGAATTTTCAGATATCACCTATGCAAGTGAACAGGTGACATCATCAGACATACTGATGTCATGTACCTGCTCATATGATGTGATGAGAAGGACATATTACCTCTGTAGTGTTCTTTCCCCAAATCTGTAACCTCAAATTATTCATAGGAAAACATCAGACAAACCCAAATTAAGGAACATTCTACTAAGCACCTGGAAATACTCTTCAAAATTCTCAAGGCTGTGAAAGACAAGAAAGAATCTGTCACAGATTGGGGAACAAGGAGACCTAATGACTAAATACAATGTGGTATCCTGGATTTGATCTTGGGAGAGAAAAAGGGAATTAGAAGAAAAACTGGTGAAATCTGAATAAGGTCTGTAGTTTAGTTAATAGTTTCATACCAATGTAATTTCTTAGTTTTGATAATTGTATCATGGTTATGTAAGTTGTCCACCACAATATTAATGCTTATTTGCCTTTTGTATCTCTCTTTAAACAGAAAATGTCTTGAGGTCAGACATATCTTTTTATCTCTGTTTTCCCAGCACCCAAATTAGTTGGTGTGTGGCCTGTTAGTGTTATACAATAAATATTTATCACTTAGTGAAGTGAGAAGTAGCACACATCTGGCCTCATAATTTTTTATTTCTTATTACCCAAGTCTCCAAAGTGATACATGAAGAAAAAGAACTGTTTGTGGAGTCAGAAAAACCTATGTTCTAATTCCATTTGTATTACCGTCAATGTGTTATCTTGACTAAATAATTTAGACTCCCTTCAATTTCTTAGGCTCAATATGAATTAGGTGATTTTTCTAAAGGAACAGTAGAGTACATTAGAGCAATAATTGCCCATAATTTTGTAATTCTCTTGGCCAGTGATTCTCAAACTTGGCTGTTCATCAGTATTTCCTGGATCCAAACCAACTGAATCAGAATTCCAGGTATAGGGTGCAGGAATCTATATTTAAGGTGACTTTTTTAAAAAAAATTGTGAAATAATCGAAAACAATTAAATGCACTGAAAGTAAGTATTCAGTCTGATGATTTTTTGTCAACTGCCTTCATGCGTGTAATTACCGCCCAGACAAGATAGCACATTTCAGTCACAAAAAGGAGTCCTGTTGTGCCCTTTCAAATCACCCCTTAGGAACCACTTTCTGATTTCCATCACTCTAGATTAGTTTTACCTTTTCTTGGACTTAATATAAATGGACTTGTACAGTACATAGCCTTTTGTGTATAACTTTTTTCACTTAACATAATATATCTGAAATGCATTTCTGTTGTTGCATGAATCAGTAGTTCATTCATTTTTATTGCTGAGTAGTACAGTCCAATGTATGAATATGTCACAATTTGTTTATTCATTATCCTGTTGACGGACATCGAGTTATTTCTAGTTTGGGCTATTATGAACAAAGACACTGTGAATATTCTTTTACAAGTCTTTTTGTGGACATATTTTCTTTTCTCTGGGGTATATACTTAGGAATAGAATTGCTGGGTCACATGCACTTAACTATGTTAGAAATGACCCAATAGTTCTCCAAAGTTGTATACCACTCTACCTTCTTATCAGAGTTCCAATTGCTCTGCCTCCTTATCAACATTTAATGTTTTCAGGTTTTTTTTTTTTTACTTAAGGCATTCCAGTAGGGTTGAAATGGTATCTTACATATATTAATTTGCATTTATCTGATGACTAATGATGTCTTGATCACCTTTTCATGTGCTTATTGGTCATGCATATATCTGCTTTTATGAAATGTCTGTTCATATCTTTTGCCTTTTTTTATTGGATTGTACATTTTATTGTTGCTTTGCAGGGCATTTTTAATGTATTCTGTATACAAGGCTTTTGTCATATATGTGTGTTGCAAATATTTTTTCTTGGTCTGTGACTTATCTATTCATTTTCTTAATGGCATATTTTGATTAGTAGAAATTTTCAATTTTGATGAAGTCCAGCATATCAGTTTTTTCTTTTATGACTTTTTGCATCCTGTCCAAGACGCTTTGCCTATGTAAGGGTCACAAAGATATTCCATTATGTTTTCTTCTAGAAGAGTTATGGTTCTGGGTTTTACATTTAGGCCTATGACCCATCAAAAAAGTTACTTTTTATGTATGAAGTGAGAAAGAATTTGAGTTTTATTTTTCATCAGTATGGATATCCAGTATTTCCTGCAATGTTTGTTTAAAAGACTTTTATTTTCCCTAATGAATTGATGAGACATCCTGGTCAGAAATCAATTGACCCTATATGTATGGGCCTATTTTTAAAATTTCTATTCTGTTCTATCTCATTAACACCCCAGTAATCCCATTAAAACTTAGAGCTTACTCTCTAATTTGCTAAGGTAAATTAAGAGAAAATCCTGTGTCACCCCTGAGGTGGCTAGATGATGTGGCAGCAATGGGTAATGGTGGAGGGAAGTGTGTCTGGTGAAGTGAGGGTCTAATAGGAATCATTTGCAGGAGAGGCAGCAGCAATGCTGAGTACACGTGAGAGAAAACTGGAGGAACTCTTGGAAAGAGCCAAGGAACATGTTTCTGGGACCTGGTTTTTGACAATAAAACCTTCAGAAGTGCATGCTACCATAATTCTGATATTTATAGGAAAAAGGTGACTTCATTTTTGGTTATTCTTTTGTTTTACTTTTGATATGAAAATAATTTTAGACTAATAGGAGAGTTACAAAAATAGTACAGAGAGTTCCTGTAGACTTTTCTGAAGGGGTGGGGAAGCTGTGGCCTTCTAGGTCCTTAAGTGTGGCCTTTTGACTGAATCCAAATTTTACAGAACAAATCCTTTTATTAAAAGGGGTGCAGCAGAGAAAGAGGAAGCTTTGCTTGCCTCTTTTGGTGCTTAAAAATGAACAATCTTGAAATCAGAAGGTTGTAGGTTCCCCATCCCCTGTGGTGCATGAGTGGGAAAGTGAGAGGGAAGGGAGACAGGCTGATACCAGGTGAGTTAATCAGCAGGTTTCTGCTGTGGGTAAATAGGACTGGTCCCACTGAGGACCCTCTAAGAAAATGTATACAGCACATCTCAGAACTGGCCTATGTAGGGGCGAGAAAGTTATCCAGCAACTCCTTACTCTCACTGGTCGAGGGTCACTCCTGAGGTGTTAACTCCCTGATAAGTGGGCAGAGCACCACATCCTGGCCAGAATGTTCCTTTAGGCAGTGAATGCAGGGAACTGTGGGTGTGTATGGGGACAGTCTGCAGAAGGCTCCGGGGATGTGGGGGAGGGAGCGCTGACGAGGTCTGCAGGGCTTCCCAGTGGACCTGAAGTTTGCTAACAGTTAACTAGGCAAGTGGCCTCAAACGAGGTAAGGCTTTCCAGACAAAAGAAGCAGAAGGTACAAAGATTTCAGAGATGAAAAGAGTACGATAAATTCAATAGCTTACTATGAAGCTTTTTTGGGTTTTTGTGAGGAGGAGAGGGCAGAAAGGAGAATGGGTAGAGAGAGGTTAGGAAAGTGGTGTGGGCCGGAATACAAGGGTTTTATATTCCATACTGGCAAATTTGAACTTGATCCTGATCGCAAAAGGGAGTCTTTAAGCAGGGGAGTAATATCAGATTTGTGTTTTTAGGAAGATTATTCTGGATGCTATGTGAAAAATAGGGTAGAGTATGGTAAGTGTAGAATCATGAAAACCAGTCAGGAGACTGTCTCAGTAATCCAGGTGAGAGGTGATGGTGGCTGAACTGAGGCAGAGCTAGCCAGGATGGCAGAAGTGCTTGGGAGAGGTAATTCACAGGATTTACATGGCGGTGCGAGGGGGGAGGTGGAATATGAATGGGGGGATGATGAGAGAGAAGAAAATAAGGAATATGACTTCTGGTGTCGGACCTGGGTATCAGTCACTCCCTGAGATAGGAGTACAGTAGGAGGATAAATGTGGGAGTTTGGAGCCTTTTAAATTTGAGGTGCCAGTAGGAGATCAAGGGGGAGTTATTTAATAAGCAATAGGACATAAAGGTCTTTAGTTCCTTTGGTAGATCTGATCAGCAGATTTAGATTTAGGGGTGGTCAGCCTAAAGATGCTGGTTGAAACCATACAGTTAGGTGAGATGGCCCTGGGAGAATATATAGAGTGAGATTTATGGGAAGAAGAGGGAAAAACCTGTGGAAATGTGAATCCTACCAGGGCTGCCATTTAAAGTGTATATTGCTTTTTCATCTGGCCATGAATGAACCTCCTGTCTCCTAATTTTCAGAAAATGGCACGTAGAAAGGCGGGTAGGAAGCTGCGTGCGCGTGCCTTAGGCCAGGTTTTCCTGATTAAAGCTCTCCTTGGGCTTGTGGTTTGTTGCCTCTGTGGCTTTCATTGGCATGGCCTTTTATTTTGAGAGAACCTTTTTGGAGGAGCCGATCTTCTCTTCCCATTTCTTCTCTGGTTCAGCGTTATGCTATAATATTTACGTTGGCCACTTGCCTTTCTTTTACCAGTTGAGACTAGTCGTATTCCCATAGCCGTTTTCCCTCTTCTCTGTTTTAGAGAAGTAAAAATGGAAATGCCAGGTTTAAAACAGAGGGTTTGCCAAAGATGTGTCTTTCTTTTGCTGACATGAGAAAGAAAGCCCACTTGCGACAAACCAGCTCATTTCTAAATCTAAATACATGTTGGCTGTCGTGGCTGTGGGGTAGCCAGGGTGGTTCCCCCCCTTGTAAGAGTAGGATCAACTTCAATAATACCAGTTTTGCACTTCTCCTTGGTGAGTGAAATTCATTTTCCATCACGAACTGCAAATTGTGAATTATTAATAGCTCCCTCAAGGTATTCCACTGGCCTGATCCAGTCTTGCCCTCCGTAAATTAGTTTGATCCTTCACATTTAGAAGAGACTTTTGCCATCATTGAGACCAATTCTTAAATGTATCATACGTAGATCTCCACCCCAAGCAGCCCACTCAGTTTGAGGGGGGCATGTATTTGTTGAAAATCCCTCTCTTTTCCCCACCCCCCGCCCATGCTTTTGTTTTGTACTTCAAAGTCATGCAGAATAATTCTAATGCCTATTCCCAAACACAGGCTTTCAAATATTTAAATTCAAATATTTAAACTCTCCTACCATGGTAGCCTCCTGTTTTTCCTTTCCTCTCTTCCCTTAAGTTTCCCTACTTTTTTCTCCTACATGATTTACACATGCCTTATACAACTTAGTCACTGTCTTTTTGGAGCTGAACCAAATCCAATTCTTTTCAGTTTAGGTTCTAACTTAAGAGAGAATTTAATAAATTAAAGTGACCATAATTGTGAAGATACTCAAAACTATAACTATTTAGGGTACCACATTTCTATGAATATTGCCTGAGGTTCAATTTTTTTTTTGGCAACAACTTCACACTCTTATATTCTGCTGACTATAAAATAAAACTTTATATTATTTTTGTGAGAACTACTGTCTTCCTTATCCTGCCATTGTGTGGAGGACCTTATATTTCTCCCAGTGAAAAGGTATTTTGCTAGACCTCGCCCATTGTTCCAGCTTGTCTTTCTCTTTTTGTATCTTGATTCTGTCATGCAAACTATTAGCTATTAACCTCAAGACATGTCATACGCACACTTGAGTACTATTTCCTCTTCAAATCGTCAATTAAAATAAAAGTTATTCAGAAAAGTGTCAAGAAAGGAAAACCGCAGCAAATTGCCAGGCAACTTTGTCTACGTTAACATTCTTCTATTAGTCAATTCTCTTTGGTTAATATATAACTTAGCTAAAGCTTAGTTACATTATGCTGTAGTAACTAACAATTGCCAAATCTTAGTGGCCTCCAACAACAAGGGTTTATTTTTACTTACAATTTGCACCGCCTGTCGTTCAGATGTCACTCTGCTCTATTTCTCTTCATCGAAGGACTGGGAAGAAGTCTCAAGCTTTTCTCACGTCAAAAGGAGAAAGAGAGATATTGCTAATCCATGCACAAAGGTTCTTAAAGCTTCTGCTCAAATGTACAGGTGTCACATGCCCTCATCCACTGTGGCCGAATCAAGTCACGTGACTGATCCCAACATCAATGGGGTGAGGATGGTCTAGAACTCACATGGCAATGAGTGGCAGTGAATAATTAGAAATAATCCAACAATCATCTGATAAAAATATTTAACATTTGTGTATCGGTCCCCGAAGTGTTTCCACACCTTTCTCTGTAATTCCCACAAAAACCTTGAGAGACAAGGGTTGTGTTCTCTATCAAATGAGATCCTGAGAGATGAAGTGTCTTGTTATCTATCACTGGTAAGTGGCAAGTTAGAAACGAATCTGAATATTCTAAAGCCTAAATGTTCTTTTCACTGATGATGATGATGATGATGATGATGACAAATATTACTTACATTTATTGAGCCCACATAGCATCGCAGGCCCTGTGGTGAGTTCTTTACTCTCCTATTGGGCAGGATAATTAGCTCCAGCTGTTTCAGTAGATAAAAGTCAAAATCTTAATGGCTTAATGCAATAGAAGTTTGTGTCATTCACATTATTTTCCAATGTGAGTTGAGCGACTCTCCAGGGTAGCTCTTTCCTCCAAGTGGTGACTTGGGAATCTAGGCTGCTTCCATCTTGGAACTAGACTGTCTGGAACATGTGACCTCCAAGGTGCCATTGCAACATGTGTGTGTATGTGTGTGCAAGGAGGGGCAGGAAAGAGAGAAATAAGAGAGGGCAGACAGAAGGGGAGGGAGAGAAAGAAAGCAGAGAGAGAGGGAGAGTGAGAGAGAGAAAGAAAGAAAGAACCAACCCTGTGGATGTTTTTAAGGATCAAAAAGGGAACTGGCTCACATCATTCCACCCACATCCACCCATATCCCATTGGCCTGTATTAGTCACATGACCTCAGCTAGATGCACAGGCGCTGATAAATAAAGCAGGCCATTCAATATTTAGTGAACACTAATAGTCCCTGTGACTACATTAAAATCATTATCATTCCCATTTTTATAGATGGGAAAACTGAGGTGGAGAAAGTTTAAGGACTTTTCCTTGGGCACATCAGGTAGTGAAATAGATGAGATTTGAACCTAGACAGTCCGGCCTTAGAATCTGTGCTCTTAGCAACTGCACTAGACTGTGTCTCGTCTTTTATTATGCTTAGCTAGGTTTGTGAATATATTGACTATGCTGGCACCCAGACCTCATTTATCCTTTTGTCAAAAATTATCAAAAAAACCTTTTAAATTATTCTATTGAAATCTTGATTCGCTGGAGATACCATGATCATAATCCTATTTAAAAACATGCAATAAATCTGGTATTGCAGGATTAATTATCAGTGATTGGTGGTTTTTTTTTTCTCTTGAGAGATTAATATTTTTGGACCCAAAGAGGCCACAGGACAGGGACAATGGACATCTCAGAGGCAACTAGAGGAGCTGGTTTCCCACATCCACTCTGTGCTTTACTTTCTCTCTCACATCTTGGCTCTGAAGAAGACCCAGGGATCTTGGAGCAATCTCGGGAAGGACTGAGGTTAAGTTTTTCCATTAGCCCAGAGATAAGGGCTCTAAGAAATTAAGTTGTTATAGAAAAAAATCAAGAAAGTTCTATTTCTTGTGCTCTTTAGTTTGTGAGCTGAGAAGAATAGCTACTACATAAAGGAAAAAATCTAGACTATTGCCAGTGTGGTGATCAAATTCGCCATGTTCTTGTCTGTGGAGTCTTTTTCCCCTGGTTAGCAATGGGACTGGTTGTCTATAGCACCTCTCCTGTGGTTCTCTGAGGGTCCTCTCTGATTACTGACCATGATCACTTCATTTGCAGATTTTTGTTCAGCCATCGCATCTGCATATTTTCATGAAGGAAGCATGTAATGTCTTGGAGTCAAGGTGCATAAGTGATTCCGAACAGGTAATATCTCATGATCTTTTCACTTCCCTTGGATTATAATGCCCTCTTAGATTTATCCCACCAATTCCAGAAGCTATTTTTTTTTTTTTGACGAAGAAGCTGGAAGCAAAACAAGAACTGAAGAGTCATGGTTTCTGACTGTCCTTCATTAGTGTAGCAAGAATTTCAGCCATAGCCTAACGAGCAGTCACCAAGTTAGCGATGACACCGCACGTCCAGAGTATTGCGGAGTCAGCCTGACAGCGCCTCTTTACTTGAAGGCCAGAGACTTTCCAGGGATAGAATTGCCAGAAAGAACAGAAGGAAATGAGAGCAGAGGCCAAGAAGTTTGTCCAAGGAGAATAGGCCAGTTATCAGAAGGAGCGGTGACTCTGAGCACAACCTAACTTGTGTCACTACAATTGTCCCAGGGAATCACACCAGCACCCAGGGGTGAGGGAGCTGTTACAGAAACATGCAAATGCTGAAAAAGCTATTTCTTGGAGTTTGCGGGACTTTGAGAGTATAAACTGTGAGCATGTTGATGTTGGCAGTAGAGAGGTCAACGGTGATGGTGGCTCTTTTAGCAACAGCAGTAGCTGCCACCAGTGGTGGTGACCATAACTTGAGAATTCTACACAGAAAGTTAGAATAGGAAAGAAGAAAAATGGCAATTACAGCAAGGAAACTTGGATGATTTGGTATAACCTTTATTTACCCTTGGGGATTCCAAAAGCCATGTGAAAGGAACTTTGTGAAGGTAAATGCGTGTGTGTCTCTGTGTATGTTAGATGTCTTGCAAAATGGGTGGGGTTGAAGCCAGAAGAATATTATTTTGTGTCTATTATTATTATCCAATTGTTATTCCCATGTTTGCATGGGTTGGGATATGCAAGTTATACTAGTTTTACCTCATTTGCCCCAAACAGCACTTATATTGCTCTTTTATTCTCAGTCTAAATATAAATAAAATGGTCCTTTTTGTTGTCCTTCCATTCAGTGCAAGCCTCAGCAGCTCACTTTGGGCTTCTACTTCCTAACTCTGCATTTCAGCCTTTTATATGCGTCTCTCAGTAAGTCCTCTTCTCTCCAACTTTTGGATTATTTTTAAAGGCCTCAATGTATTAGCAAGGTCCCTTTGCAGCCATATTGTCCCCTGGAGGTGTCTTTTCTCTCCCACTGCCTTTTTTTCCCTTAGGCTGCACACTTGCCTTTCTCGTTACTTCTTTATTAAAGAATCAACTTTAAAAATGTTTTCCACTGAATAAAAAAGTATTAAGTTGACATTGTAGAAAATTTGAAAGTAAAATCATCAAGAAGAAAAATTACCATAATTCCATGACCCAGAAATAATTATTATTAACAACTTTGCTTGATGTCTTTCCAGTCATTTTTCTAGGCATATCTATGCAAACATCATATGTGTGTACATGTATGTATGTCAAGTATACACCTACAGTTACAAAATTGGGATCTTCACATACATGACATTTTGTAAACTTTTTCACCTATGAATATTTCATGAATTTTTCTCAGGTCGTTTATTCTTTCAAGACATTATTTTTAATGACTATAAATGATTTTGAAGCTTTTGTACATTTTGGTAATTTGCTTTCCAAAAAGGAGATGACAATGCACACTCCCTACCATTAGTATTTAAGAGCACCACTGCTGATTTCCCTGCATTTTTATCAAGACAACAATTTAAAATTTTCTGCCAATTGTCTAGGTAAAAAGTAGAGTCTTATAATTTTCATTCCTTTGATTACTATTAAGATTGAACATTTTTCATGTTTATGGTTATTTGTATTTCTCTGTCATGAATTACTTGTTTGTGCATTGACAAGCATTTGTAATTGTCTTGTTGGAATGTAGTTTTTCATACATTTCCTAATCCTTTTGCTCCCTCTTCTTTAGCAAGAGTCTCAGACAATGTGATCATGCTGATATCTTATCTGAGGATATGGAAATCTGCCTTCCTAAAGCCTATAGCATATATCTGACTATATCCAGCAATTTTCTTCCTGACAATCACACAATTAAATGTCCTGGCTAGTTCCCTTGAGTTTATTTTTGCCTCCAACACCTGATTGATCATATCAGAGTGACTTACCCTCACTCCTTCAATAGTGTCATTAGCATGGGGTTGATGTCTTTGCCCCCGTGGTGCCAGAAGACCGAATAAAGACTGAGAAAGGGAAAATGCTTGAGGAGGGTTAAATGTAGGACAATGAGCCACAGCTCAGCAGGGTACAGGAAAGGGCATAATTTGTGGTCCTTTGAATGTGTGCGGGGTTGTGCAGACAGTCCTAAGGATGCATATGTGGGAAGCCAGGCTGAGCCAAGCCTCTGTTGAGTTGGACGTGGTATCATGTTCCAGGAAAATTCAATCAGAGACTAGGATCGTATTCCAGGGAGGAGGACAGAGATGAAGTTTGGAGCTTAGATTGTGATGGTGGACGAAGAACAGGACTCAGATCCTGAGACTGTTAGAAACAGGGTACCCTGATGAGTTAAGGCTGGGATGGGTCTATACTATAGAGTAGCCAGAAACGTCTAGGAAAAAGGCCTTCCCATCTAGGCTAGGAAGCCAAGGTCAGTCATGCTGAAGGGGCAATGGTAGGCGTAAAGCTGGATATGGGAGGGGCACACCCACAGGCTTAAAGGTTGACCGGAATCAAATGGAGTGGGGGCTAAGACCAAGAGCATGCCTTTGAGCCCCCACCCACTTCACCAGTGCCATGGACTCCCCTGCCCTGGCCTATTCCCCCTGGTCTACTCCCCCCTTACCCCTCCACTGTACCTTCTGAACCTCATTTTAATTTAAATGAACTTTCTTATATCCTATGCTCTTAGGGAACATTCTTTTCACCCCTTGCTCTAACTGAAATTTATTCCTCCCTGGAACCTGCTTGCTCAGTGGCCCTTTGAGGAGAGGAAGGCCATTCCTTCACATACCATGCAGCACTGGGCCCAGGAGGGGTTGTATTTCCTCATGTTGCACCAAACCATTTCTCTTGGATCCCCATGCAAAAGTCTCTTTTCCTTTGGGTTTCATGCAATCTAGCTATTCCGCTTTCCCCCTTCCTTCTCGCAAATGTTGGCTTATCCGACACTTATGAGAACTTTGTATTCAACATTTATGAGGACTTTGGAACTTGGCTTATAGGTTATTTTTGACTCCAATTCCTGGAGTCAATTTCCACTTAAAATTATTTGGCATCTTTGTCTCTTATGACCTTCACCTCTGTCCTGCTTAAGGTGCCCACTGTCATGATCTTCTTTCTTCTATTACCAGAATCCTGAGTGCTGCTGGGGAAAATTGTACAACCTTGTCCCTTGATGCCACTAATAGTTTATGATCCCAGACCTTAACTAGGCCTCAACTTAGCTCATCAGTCCATTCACTCCCCTCAGTTTTCTTTTCCATGTCCTGTGATAGCCATCCTAAGTCCTCTGATCTCAAACTGTCCAGCCTAATCCCATTACCTTCTGTCTAAATAGATACCCTTTCTTTCTATTTTACAGGAGAAATTGAGGTCATTAGTTGTGACCTTACCCATTTCTCCCCTTCCTTCCTCACCAGCAAATTTATCTGTATCTGACTTTCCTATATCCTTCACTCTGCTATTCAAGTAAAGTTTGTCTCTCTTGTTCAAAGATAATTCTTCACTCTGTGCTTTATATCACACATCTTACTTGTTATGGACAAATGTTTGTGTCCCTCCAAAATTCATATGTTGAAGCCCTTATTCTCAGTGTGATAGTATTTGAAGAAGGGATCTTTGTGAGGTGATTAGGTTTAGATGAGGTCATGAGGGTGGGATACTCATCATGAGATTAGTGTCCTTTAAAAATTCTTTTTATTAAAAAAATTTTAATTGCTACATAATATTTATGCATATTTATGTGTTGTATATGCTATTTTGACATATACATACAAGGTGTAATGATCAAATTTGGATAATTGGGATATCCATCATCTCAAACGTTTATCATTTTTTTGTGTTAGGACCATTCAAAATCCTCTCTTCTAGCTATTTTGAAATATATAACAAATTATTGTTGAATATAGTGATGCTACTGTGCTATAGAACACTAGAACTTATTTCTCCTATCTAACTGAAATTTTGTTCCCATCAACCAACATTCCCCTTTTCTGCCTATCCTTCCCAGCCTCTGGTAACCCCTATTTTATGGGATCAACTTTTTGAACTCCCACATATGAGTGAGAACATGTGGTATTTGTCTTTTTGTGCCTCACTTATTTCACTTAACATAATGTCCTCTAGGTTCATCTGTGGTATAGCAAATGACAGGATTTCATTCTTTTTTATGGCTGAATAATATTCCATTGTGTATATATAGCACATTTTCTTTATCCATACCTTTGTTGATAGATACTTAGGTTGATTCTATATCTTGACTATTGTAAATAGTGCTGCAATAAACATGGGAGTGTAGATATTTCTTCAACATGCTGATTTCCTTTCTTTCGGGTATATATTTAGTAGTAGGATTATTGGATCATATGGTACATATAATTTTAGAAATCTCCATACTGTTTTCTATAGAGTTGTACTAATTTATATTCCTACCAACAGTGTATGAGAGTTCCTTTTTCTCTGCAAACTTGCCAGCATTTGTTACTTTGGTTTTTTTTTTTTTTTTTGATAATATCTATTTTAACTGAGGTGTGATAATAGCTCATTGTGGTTTTGATTTGCATTTCGTTGATGATGGTGATGTTGAACTTTTTTTCATATACCTGTTGGCCATTTGTATGTCTTCTTTTGAGAAATATCTATTCAGGTCTTTTGCCCAATTTTTAATCAGGTTATTTGTTCTTTTGCTGTTGAATTGTTTTGAGTTCCTTATATATTCTGGATATTAATCCCTTGTTGGATGGATAGTTTGTAAATCTCTTCTCCCATTCTGTATGTTGTGTCTTCACTCTGTTGATTGTTTGGTGTGCAGAAGCTTTTTCACTTCATATAATTCCATTTCTCTATTTTTCCTTTTGTTATCTGTGCTTTTGGGATCTTATAAAAAAATCTTTACCCAGATCAATGTTCTGAAGCATTTTCCCTACGTTTTCTTCCAATCATTTTATAGTTTTGGGTCTTACATTTAAGCCTTTTGTCCATTTTGAGTTTATTTTTATCTATGGTGAAGGATAAGAGTCTAGTTTTATTCTTCTGCATATGGATATCCAGTTTCCTCAGCACCATTTATTGAAGAGACTGTACTTTCCCCAATGGCACCTTTGTCGACAATCAGTTGACTACAAATGTATGGATTTATTTTTGGGGTCTCTGTTTTGTCCCATTGGTCTGTGCCTGCTTTTATGCAAATACTATGCTGTTTTGCTCACAACAGCTTTGTAGTATATTTGGAAGTCAGGTTGTGTGATGCTTCTAGCTTTGTCCTTTTTGCTCAGGATTGCTTTGTCTATTTGGGGTCGTTTGTGGTTCCACATGAATTTCTTTTTCCATATGAATGTTAGGATTTTTTTTTGTCTATTTCTGTGAAGAATATCATTGATATTTTATAGAGATTGCATTGAATTTGTAGATCACTTTGGGTAGTGGGGATTAGTGTCCTTTTAAGAACAGGAGGAGAACAGTGCCCTCTTAGTCTTTTTCATGTGGTATACAGCAAGAAGACAGCCACTTACAAGCCAGAAGCAGAGCTATTACCAGGAACTGAATTTGCCAGCACCTTGATCTTGGACTTCCCAGCCTCCAGAACTGTGAGAAATGTTTGCTGTTTAAACCACCCAGTCTATGGATTTTTGTTACAGTAGCCCAAGCTGACTAATACACTCCTATTTTCCCTGTGTGCTTGTCTACAAATTATTCCCATTCCATTCTCTGTCTTTATTCTTTCCCTCTCCACTAATTCTTTCCCTTAGTACATAAATAAACACCTTTATATTTCTTCTTAAAAATCCCTCTCTACTACTGCACCTTCTTCCTTCCTAGCCAAATTTCTTCAAAGTATTATCCCTTTCGGCTGTCTTGACTTTTTCATCTCTTTGTTGCTCCTTAATCCTCTGCAATCTGGCTTCCTACTACAGTACTAAACAAAAGCATCTCTTACGGAGATTACCAGTAACCCAATCATCAAATTCAGTGGGTACTTTTTGGATGTATATTACATGATCTCTCTTTTGTATTTGATCCTGCTAACTTTTTCTTTTTCTTGATGTTTTTTCTTTGGTTTCCATCATGTCAGTCTTTCAGCTCTCCTATTCTTCTTGGATCATTCTCCTCCATTACTCTGCTCTGTAGAATTTTCTTTCTGATGTTTCCAAAGGTTCTGCCATATACATCTTCTGTATTAAAGGCTGTCAGTGTCATTGACGTGTTGACACCAGACCTCTCCTTAAGTCCGAGACCAGAGTATCTAGCTACCTGCAGGAAAACTCCACTTGGATGACCCTACACTGCTCGAACTGAAAATGATGCTCAATAAATAACTGTTTTATAAATCAATGTCCAGAACTTGATCTTTCATTTCTCTATATCTTCAAATCTTCTTTTCTTCCTGTTTACTAGTTTTTATGTACATGAAGTGATCATGTATTTCTTATAGCATAAGGAGTGAGGCTTTCTGTGCTTGAAAAAGCACCCCTCTATTTTATTGAAAAAGAAGAGGAAAAGGTGAAATGAGATGTCTATAAGCTATAGTGTTGATTATTGTCCATAGATATTTCCCTTTTCACTTTCACAAAAGTGGAAATAATCCCTCTCTTTGCTGCTGTCTACATCCTGCTCTACATTGTGTGGCGCGAGAAGCCTAGTCTCCTTGGCCTGAGCAGGTGTTCTCATTTTTATAATCCCATGGTTCTTAAACTTTAGAATGTAAAATATTTTTTGTTTGTTTTTGCATGACAATGGATCCTATCCACAAAATTCTAGGGCTAGGATGGGGCTTAGAAATTTTTATTTTATTTTATTTTATTTTTGGAGACAGAGTCTCACTGTGTTGCCCGGACTAGAGTGCCATGGCGTCAGCCTAGCTCACAGCAACCTCAAACTCCTGGGCTCAAGTGATCCTACTGTCTCAGCCTTCCGAGTAGCTGGGACTACAGGCATGTGCCACCATTCCCGGCTAATTTTTTCTATATATTTTTAGTTGTCCAGCCAATTTCTTTCTATTTTTTTAGTAGAGACGGGGTCTCACTCTTGCTCAGTCTGGTCTCGAACTCCTGAGCGCCTGCCTTGGCCTCCCAGAGTGCTAGGATTATAGGCATGAGCCACCATGCCCGGCCAGAAATTTCTATTTTAGAAGCTTCCCAGTTATTTGTGATAAAAGTGTTTCACAGACTACATTTTGAAAAACACCATCGTAGTATATTGGAGCTACCAGTTGCTGTCTGACATTTTCTTTAGTTATGAAGGACCTTTGTCCTTAAAAAACCCACTTAATTAGATACCAGTGCATTTTGTGGCTTGAATCTGTATGATTTATGTGTCAATTCTACTGGTGATGATATTTATATGTGTACAAAATAGCATTCCACTGAGCTGTGTTTTTTTTTTTTTCTGTAGTATATCCAGTTTGACTTTTTTGGAGATGGAATTAAATAAAGATTTTTAGTGAATCGACTTTCAAAGACAAAGCTATAGCTCTTGTGCACTGAGAGAATGGAACTTTTTTTTAAGGCGACCGAATTTGCTGCTTGGGCTTTGAACTCAAACTAATTATTGTCTTTCTGTTCCATTGTAAAGAGCAAAACAGAAATACGGGAGCTTTTTCTAGCTGAATGTTTTCAGCCTAGGCTTCAAAAGTGTCTTCCTGAGAACATGACTGTGATTGGTTAATCAATAACAGGTGCTCACTTATTCTGATTTGCTCTCATAAGGGTAATGCTACCTGTTACTGGTGCCCTGCCCAAGGCAGTGTTTACATCTTTCTCTCTCTCCAAAGCTTTGTGTCTAAAAGGTTTTTTCTGCTTGCCAGTGGTAGAACTTATATCTAAAAACAAAGGAGTTATTTACAGCTACTTGTACTTTTGTGGACCTTATAGCCAGGAACTTTACAAATGCTGAATAGCTCGATAACGTAACAGCATTAAGGCATGCATTGCTCCTAAACTTTACATAACCTCAAAAATGACAACATAGTGAGCCATTAATCAGTCTGTAAGATTTCAATGTGTCTTTTACAGTTACTTCTGTTTCCTTCTCCAAATGTAATAAGACCTTCCATATGACCACTTCTTATGACTTGGGTGATATTCAAATGACAACTAGTCACTTGCTTTTTGGTAATTGTGAATAATTCTGAGCTTCAACTGGGATGTTTCAAAGTGCTGTTGAATGGCTCAAGAATATCTTGTTTTTCGCCTCCAGCAAAGAGCTTTAAAGTGTTGGCAGGAGGGGACTGCAGAGGAGAAATGTGCTGTGGCTTAGATTAGAGAGATTTCCCATTAGTGGTGTTTCAGGCAACATAGAATTGAAAGGTTGAACATGATTTTTGTTTGAGGAATGTAATTAGGATCCAGGCAGGAGTTGTAAGTATCTAACTGCTGTCAAGGGAATTCTTTGTCCTAGAATAGTCTGGTGTGTAAGGGAACAGTTTTGAGTCAAAGAGGGATGGATTCCTATCTTGGCTCTGCCACTTACTAACTAGATAACTTTGAGTACTTTACTTAACTGCTCTGAGCCTTTGTAACGTGGCATTAACAATTCTCACAACTGCCCTGTGAGGGAGATATCATTAGTCTCCTTTGGCACGAAGTTATGAGGATCAGCAACAACTGGTAGCTCACATACTTTTATAATTTATTCATTCAACAAATTTTTATGAGTTAGCCCCTGTGCTAGGGACTGGAGACAAAGGAGTGAGCACAAAAAATAAAATCCTTAACCTCATGGGGCTTACATTCTAGTTGGGATGTGATAGACAATAAACAAACTAACATTCAATGTAATTATAAATTATGACTCATGCTGCAAGGAATAAAACAAGATGGTGTGATAGAGAGTAGCCAGGGAAGGTGACATCTGAGCTAGGAACTAAGGTCGAGAATGTCTGGGATGAGCATACCAAATAGAAGGTGTCCCTGTGCTAAGTGCTTTAGGGCAGTCTCTTGTTCAATTCCCACAAAACCCTATGAAGCAGATAGAATTAGTATCTGTGTTTTTCAAATAAGAAAGATTGAATACATTGCCTAAGGTCATACAAGTATATGTGGGCAGAGCTGGGATTAGAACTCCAAAGCCCAAATTTTTGACCATGACAAGCCAGACACTTCACATCTTACAGGAAGAAAGGAAGCTTTAAGACCACCTGGTCTATGTAGTCATTTTATGCATATAGAAAGGGGCCAAGAGAGCATATGTGACTTGCTCAAGGTGGTGAGGACACCACCAGAAAGCAAGTCTCCTGTTTTTGAGTCTAGTACTTTCCCACTGCAAACCATTGTCAGACTGGTTTTCAGTAAAGATCTCAATGACCAAGCCAGTTTCACCATTTGCCTCTAGTTTCTGATGAAGATAACAGTTGGCTGATTTTTGGACTCTTAAAGTGTACAATGGCTTGTTGACAGCTAAATCAATTTGACAGGTTTTGCTCCAGCATATGTTTTGTTTTTGCTTTGTTTTACATGTGTATATGTACATTATAAAGAAATTGAATCCGCATATGAATGGACCTTTAAAGGAAGCCTTTTTCCTCCCAGAGATATCTTCCTATCCCCCACCTTGATTTTTCTCCCTAGATGTAACCATTGTTAGCACTTTTTATGTATCCTTCTAGAAATATTCTGTGACTATGCAAGCATATATATGTGCATATTCTTTTTCACATCAGATACAAAATACCACATTGTGCACAATATTTGCATCTTGCTTCTTTTCCTTAACATTAGATATTAAGACTCTTTCCTTTCCATCAGTATATAGTTGATGCATTCTTTTTAATAGCTACAGAGTATTTCATTATATGAGCAAACCTAAATGTATTTATCCCTTTCCAATTGATCAATATTTAGGCAGTTTCCAGTCTTTTATGATTGCAAACATGCAATAGTGAACATCTTTGCAGAGATATTTTTGTGAATACATGCAGTCTACCTGAAAGATATCTTTGCAGTGTCAAATGGTATGCAGATTTTAAATGTTGATAGATACTACCAAATTATCTTCTGATGGGTTGGACATGCCTGATGGCTGTGTGTAAGAGTTATCATCTTCAAGTTGGGTGACAGATTGATGAGTGGTGTCTTTTCCTGTGAAGCCAGTCTAATTGATGGGGGTGGGACTTTTGGGGGAACCCTCCAGACTTCTTTGCTCTGCATTGCCCTGGGCATCCTGTCTTCCTAGCACATTTATACCTGAGGCTGTAGGCACCAAAAATCCAGAGAGCACCTGAATTCCCTCCCGGTTTGTATTCTGTGTTTGGTTTAGAGCCTTTCTGGCTTGCTGGGCTCCAGTTGCTGAGTATGTGTGTGTTGTCTTTGGTTCTATCCTACTAGACACTACTTCGGGCCTTTGGACCCTCGCTAGGCCTCGGTCTCGAGAGGAAGAGGGAAAGGGCGCAGGAGGATGAGGGCAGAGAGGAAGGGAGGGGGGAAAGAGAGAGAATGCTAGCTTTCTTGTTTTTGTTCACACACTTCTGGGTTTGTTTTCTTTAGATTTTCAGCCTTAAAGGAGACTATGAACCACAAACTCCTCAGTGGTTTTAATCTGTTGCTCACCACCAGGGTCTTTGGGATCAGCCAACACTGCTGCCCACTTGTTTCTTTGCTTGCTGCCATTCAAACCCATAATGAACTAGAGTTGGCAAAGATCTGAGGGAGCATGGAATCCAATGCCTTCCCAAATATTCTCCTTGGAGAGGGGTGGTGTCCCATGGAGGTATCTCAGTGGTCCCTGAGGGGACCGAGGGTCAGGATGTACAGTGGGGATGTGGGTGGTCAAGGCTCTGGGACACTCAGTTTTGCTTTAGTCAGAAAGATTATATTTTTATCTGGCTTATATTATTGAACTTTTGTGAAATATTGTATTTAGAAAAGGACTCTGGTGCCTAAGAAAAAAATGTTTAAAAAACAAAACAAAACAAAAAAACCCCACCAGTTTAGTCCAATTCCCTCTTTTATATGTAAAGAAGCTGGGTCCAGAATAGAAAGTTGATCCATCCAAGGTCATCCAGATATTTAAATGATAAAGGAGGGATTTGAATTCTACAGGCTTCTGATTCAGTGCTCCTTCTCCTGCGGAACATGAGCCCAATGAGAGCTTGTAACTGAAACTTAGAGCACCTCATAACCCATTCATGGGATGCAGAGGCCTAAATCTCTAGTTTAAATTCAAACCAAACCTTTGTTGAAATTTCTTCACTCCTTAAAAAAATAATTTTCACTTTTGCACTGAACCCATCTGGGAATAAATGTGTCGAAAGACTCTCAGAAAAGCTGTTCTCACCGTGCATATTTCTTTCCATCTAGAAATTCCAGAAGGACTTGCCATATAGTATATCTCAGGAGAAAACTGTCAAGATATATTTTCTGACTGTATTCAGCTGATTTTATCCATCTTTTCTCCAGAGAACCGAGAAGCACTTAGGCTTGTTCCAGAACTTCAGATCTGTTTTCGGTGTCAAAGTCACTAAAGTGGAGGGATTCTTTGTTTGGTATTTTATTCCCAAACATCACCATTCCTAAGCCTATTTGTTTGATCCAACAAATGATGCCCACCTGCTGCCCTATGGTACCACATGACCAGGCCATTTCCAAATTATGCCATAGAGAATACATGCCAAAAAGTACATGGAAAACAAAGACACAAGAGGCAACAAAGTACATAGGAAATACAGACACAAGGGACATCACTTACACATATATCAGTATTTCTAGGTCCAAACAAATGCATCTGAGAAAAGGGTTGGAAATGGGAACGTGACACAAATTCTAGAGAACAGAAGTGTCAGGCTAAGGGCCATGTTGACACGAGCTCCCTCTGTGTAATAGCCCTTGCTGAAAGCAGACTTTTCTAAATACCTGGTTCAGCTTTTCCTTTGCTTTCCTTCAGTCTCTCCCAGTTACAGCCACCTGAACCATCTTTTACAAAAAAGTCCCCTTTCTGGTGTTTAGTTACACCCTTCAGACACTGTGGGTATTTATATCCCCCTTCAGGCATCATTTGGCCAAGTTCTACATATTTAATTCTTTTACTTTTCCCTTCTAAATGAATATTTCTGGCCCTTTGATCCTTCCCTCCCCATTCAGGAGCTAACTGAACCGAGCCTTTGATGAGGCCAAGCCGCCTTCTCTCCAAACGGTGGGGATGAGGGTGAGAGCAGGTACTGAGTACACTGCTGATCCCAGCACAAGTGCACAGATTTTCTTATTGCAAGACACGGAGGAAGCTGTGGTTTTGAAAGTTATTTGGATGGAGTAATGAGAGATTTGCACGGGAAAGCAAGGAGCACAGAAATTTATATCAAAGGCTTGGCTCCTCATATGGGGCCTTCTGGAGTTTCCTTGCCTTGGAATCCCTCCCTATTCCACATAGGACAGGATAAATAGATCTGGAAAATCACATTTCCGTGCTTGTTTACCCTGGCTGCTTTCATTTGATAACTTGGATATTGGACGTTTGGTGGGATTTGGTTTTGGTCACTGCCCGGAACCTAGTTTGATCTTCCTCCTTCACAGGCACATCAGGAGGCCTAGGGGATCCGTTCTGGTGAAGGGCGTTCAAGGTCCACTATGATGATTCTTGTTTGGGTTTAGTCTTTCAACTGTATGTGTTTGCATCAACATCACTACTTCTCTCTCATCGCTGGGGCTGTGTTAAGTGTGTTCGTGGATGTGTGCTATTTTTTATAGGGAATTGTGGAGGGGGCACAGACACAGGATTTGTAATTCCAAAACTTGTGTTGGAGCATTAGGACAGATTGTAAATACAGTTTCACTGCCGAATTAAGTGGAAGATTTTCACCATGCTTTAAGAGCTGATGTGTACAGACAAATGATGCTTATTGCTGGAACAGCAGTGGGCACACTTTACCGGGGCCCCTGGGGGGAGATGCCACACGATGTTCTCAGTGTGCTGATTAGAGAGGTGACCGAGACAATATTTCCTTTGGTTTCTATTGTCAAGTGTTGTTATCTAGCAAAGGATTGGACTAAGGTTTTGGGGAACAATTAGGAGTAGAAGAAAGAATGTCATGAATGACAGAGGCAAATAAACAAAGACACAGGATCCAGAATCTCCTATCAACCAGATTTAGAACCCAAACGACTTTTAACTTTAGAGATTTTTTTTCATATAGAATATTGCCTGTATTTTTTCTGATCTTCTTCTTAGGGATCAACTTGAGGCCAGATTCTTTAAGAAAGATATAGAGAAGTCAAGGGCCATGGAGGGCTTTTCTGCTAGCCAAAATTTCTAATATGATAAAAGATATATTTAGTCAACATAGTCTTGATTTACTCACTGCATTCATTCATTCCATAACTTTTGTGCAAGTAAACTCTGTCACATTACATAGCTAGTGTACCTAGCTCCTTTGTTCTAGTCGTGGCCTCTCACTTCTATACTTCTTAGGTATTCATTCATTCACTCACTCATTCTTTCATCATTCCATCATTCAACAAATATTTATCAGGCATCTAATATGTGCATGGGATATATTCTAACAGGGAAGGTCTGAGTCATAGACCAGTCTCTATGTCCTTCAAACTCTAGAGCATGCAGCCCAAGCTCTCAGATGATCTGCTTCAAGCCTCTTCCATAGGGGTTGGGTGGGTGTGGGAAACACACAGTGCACTAGTAACTCCTTCCAACAACATCCTCTCTCCTGACCTCCCAACTTGAGCTTCTTTTATGGACTAGAGGTGGCTTTAGAGCCCTATCTGCGTCTCCCCTTCCTTGTAAGTCTTGCAAGGATGGTTCATCATTGTTAGAACTATGATTTTATTTCTTTGGGGCCCCCTGCCAAAAGTCTGAAACAATAGGAAGAGAGGAAAAGTTGCATTTAAATCTGGCTACACTTAAATGCCCTGCTATGTGAGTCTGTGGTGCTGGAGAGGTCAGGGGTAGTGCTCTAGAAGAGAGGGAGAGAGAGGAGGATGAGGACATGAGGGCAAAGGTGAGCATCTCAGTCACGAGTGTAACCAAGTCCTGAATAAAAACAGATGCTCTTTCATCACCCCTTGGCTGACTTTTCTCCACATTCTTTATTTGCCCTTTTCCTTGCCCCGTTCCATCTGGGTCGAGCAAATCCTCCCTTTGCCATTCTGTTTTCCGTGTCATTGGCCATCTCCCTACGGTCTTCCAGGTGACCCTCAGGGCACAAGACCCTGTTCTTCAGTCTCCTGATGCCTGCGCCTCCCAGGGGCAATCTGGCCCTCAGAAGGCCGTGCATATCAGGCCCAAAGCGGCCGTTGGTCATCACGGCTCCTCAGGCAAATTACTTTCCATTTCTGATCCTCAGTTTTCTCATCTGTAACAATGGGGATAGATAAAAGGGCCTACTGAGCATGGCAGCTAGGAGAATTAACTAAATTAATACAAGTGAGGGCATGTGGTAAAGATCTATACAATGTTCATTTTCTTAGTTTCTACTCTATCATTTCCAAAGTAATTTGTATGCACTGCTGTGCATTTACCTCATTAGGTGGGGGTGGGTAAGTTATCATTACTCCTAAAGTATAATTTCCCTTTCATCTCCTCAAAACATAATTTCATCTTTCTCTCACTTAGTTTGACTGCATTCATGTATACCGATCCTAAGTTCCTCAAGGGGCTGGGGCTACACCGTTCCATTAATTATCTGTGCATAAAGGAAATGAAGGATTTAAGCCACCATGCGACACTCATTTTAGGGAAACCCAGGGACTGGAGAGCTTCTAAGCTGATATTTGCTTCCCCAGAGCATGTGGATTTGATTTTTGCTTCAGCCCCTTCCATTGTCAGGAGGACGTACGTAAACAGAAAAGGGGCATGTGAGAAGGTGCCAATGAGGGACAGAGAAGAAGGTGCCAACGCTGGCATCACAGAGGCTAGGCTCTTCAATGGCACTGAAGCAGGATCAAAACAAAGTCCTTAGTTGTCTCAGGGCCACAGCTGCTTTGGATCAGAAGAACTGTCAGTGTGTACTGTGGAATATGGAAACTCTTCCACACTTGCATGCTAGGAGGAAGAGACACTTTGCCGTGCTATATCTTAATCGACATGATTATCAGCTCTGCTCTGATTCTGGATATGCAAGGAAATCAACAGCCAAGATCAGAGCTGACCCAATATGGCCTATGAGATGAGAATAATGCCTTACCATAGGAATATTTTAGTGTTTTAGTGGAAAATGTCTGGTGACTATTACTGATGACAGGCAAGCTGTGTATGGTGAAGATTGTTTAGCCACGAGTTCCCTGCTCCCCCACTTTGAGTTGATTCACTAAGGGTATGGTCTGTGCCTTAATCATTTGTGCCCTCTCCATGCTTAGCATGTCCCCAATTTGTAGTAATTGCTCAATAAATATTTTTGGAATCAAGTAGAGAAAAAAAGTATTAGTATTAATTGAATAGGCTGGGAAAAGTCTGAAAAAAAATTCAGAAGGTTAAATTTTTTTCTTTGGCATTGGATTAGCGCTATTGGGCAAATTTTACCAACGTTCCTTCTATTTTGGGGCCTGGAAAAGCAGATGAAATTTTATTAGATCAAAAGGAATGGGTATTTTCTTTTTGAAGTGAAGTTGGGTAAATAGTCAGCTGAGAGGTGACCTGCCCAAGCAGCCAGCTGGGAGAGGAGAGACATTACGCAAGATGAGGCCAGAAGTAGAGCATTGTTTTTGCCCTGGCTGTGGTGCCAAAATGGTCTCAGCCGGGCACTTATTTCCATGGTAGTGGCTGGCAAGAGTTTCCCTCCCAGCTGCAGCTTGTGGCCTGTCCCTGCCTGGGTGCAGGTAGAAGGGAAAAACAAAGGCAGGTTAAAACCGAGCTGGCAGGCAAGAGCCTGGCAGCCAGGCTCACTGTGGCCCAGCCTCTTTATACATTCTCCCCAGTGTTATTTTGGCATGGATAATGGCGGAGAGAGGACAAAACACTGATGAACACAGAAAAACCCTTTTCTTTCTTGAAGTTATAGATTGCAAGGAGTTTGAAAAGTCTCTGATCCATTTGTTCAGGCGTGATCCAATTTTGAAGGTAATTAAAATCAAATAACATTGTTGTCTATTAAAAATATCAAGATTCCAAAGACAACAAACTAATAAAAATGTGTGTGGCCAAAGGGAGGAAAAAAAAAAAAGTAAAAAACTTTTTAGCCCCTTTTGTCTCAACTTTCTGTTACCACTTCTCTTTCTAAGGACATACACAAATTCCCACAGAGCCCTCAGCTTAGAGCGGAAGGGAGATTAGTGCCAAGGTCTGAGCCCACCAGCCATCCAATAAAGGGCTGAGAGCTCATGAGTCAACTCTCACCCTTGGCTTGCATCTCCCTAGGCCAGTTGTGGTTTCTGCTCCAAAGTACATGGGTCTTTACGGATCATATTTCATTATTGAGATCCAAATGCTACATTCAGAATTTAGCATGTCTATTGAAACAATGCTCCAGCTAGAGTGAAAAGAAGAAATCTGGCAAATTGGTTTGGGAGTGCTCACTCTTTTCTCACCGAATAGCAAAAATTCTAGGAGATGTCCTGCCAAGGATTAGGAGATCCCGCAAAGGATTAGAAATGGCCTTCCTGGGGGGTGAGGTGGGGAGGGATTTATTGGAAAAGCATAATATAATAAAAAGAAATTTGGACTTTGGAGTCAGACAGGCCTCAGTTTCAAATCCCAGTTCTGCCCCTTAGTTAGGGTGGGATCACAGACAAGTTATTTGCATTACTGTGGTCTAAATTCCTTCATCTGTAAAATGGGTAATAATAACGACTTTATGGGTTGTTGTGAGAATTAATGCAAGTAAGCATTGAGAATTGTGCCTGGAGCATAGTAAGTGTTGAAATTACTTGCTCCTAATATTGTGGTTGTTAAAACTAAAGTCGTAAGTGGTGAGATGGCAGGGAGAGAAGGGTGGGATCGGACCCTTTGCAGGTGGCTGCCTGGAGCAGAACTGGGAAGTAACCCAAGTGTATCTTCTGAGGATTTCTCTCTCCTTTGTCTGCCACACTTTTATTCTCTTACTCCAAATCCAAATTCCTCTCCTTGAGGCTACCCAGAGCCATATATATGGCACCACCAATAAGTTAATGGCCCAAGGGGTTCCAGCCTGGGCACAACAGAGGCCTGGAGAATGGATTTTCTGTTGTCCTGGGTGGGGCCTTGGAGAGGCCAGTTGCCTTTCGGAGACCAAAGGGATGTATGTTGTGCTTCTTCCTGAGAGGAAAGCACCAGGAGAGAAAGCAACCGTCATCCCAGTCTTTACTCACGGACAAGTTAGGGGGAAGCCCTAAGCTTGCCCTTCCACATAAGTTAGAAACTGTAGGCCATCTCAGTAAAGATTCTGTGGTTTTTGAGCCTTCTCCATCTTGTTCATTTTATTTCCTTTCATCTCTGTCTCTCTGTAGTGCTTAGCAGTAAATTTCTAAAAGAAAAATTCTACATGATCATGTTGGGGAATACAAGAAAGCAAGAGAGCTAGGGTGAATGCTTCCCTCTACAATTGATCTTGGAGAGGCAGGGGAAACCCCAGAAGCAGGGTGAGCAGTGGAGGCTTTTGAGAGGAAATGCAAAGCTGATGCTGGGCCTGCTTCAAAGAGCGAAAAAAGTTGGGGGCTTGTTACACTCCGAGACAACATGTGACCCCCTCAAGCCAGACTTAATCAAAAACTTCTACTAACTCTCTGCCAGGACATTATGCCAAGGGCATCCCATATATTAGATCTTGTCTTTATGGATGTCCTGCAAGGGCATTACTCCCTTTTTGCAGCTGAAGAAACTGAGGCTCAGAGGCATTGAGTTACTTGACCTAGTCTCAGGCTAGAAAGTAGTAAATCCAGGACTCATTCTCAGGAGAGTCTGATGAAATATGTATTGCATGTGTTTGCCATACCGAGTGCTCCAAAATTATCTTTCTTCATTTCTTTTCATGAATTGTTCCCATTTTCTCAAAGCTCTTATCTCAGCTGGCAATCCTGAGTGAAAGGGGGCTGATAGGCCGATTCTCAGTAGAGTGGTGAAGACTGTAAATCTGCTCAGTCGCTCCCTCTCTGCAATTCTGACATACACGAGGACCTTGGAGAAGGCTCTGAGAGGCAAACCAAGAAAATGCGTCTCAAAAAGTGGGATTTCATTGACTGTGGGAAAGAACGGGTGGGGTGGAGGGTGACACTGAGCAGTGGTTTCCTCCTGGTCCCCTTTTAATCACTCAGTGGTGGTACCTGGCATTTGCCTATTTGTCATGTCATTCCCAATTCCTGGAATTATTCACATGTGAGTGTTGCTCATTAGTTTCCGAGACTCTTTTCTAAGTATTTTTTTAACCACATTATTGAGGTAAATTTGTACATCATAAAGTTCTTTCATTAACTTTTGATAAAGATTTGGGTATTGTAAACACAGGTTCATATTTTACCCTGGCTAAAGGCTTTTACTTGTCAACTCTGCAACAAATTCTCTGATCATTTGTTCTTTCCTACCATCTATTCAAGAAATTTAGATTAGCTTTACTTAAATATATCATTAAGACTACTGTAAATAATGCCTTTGACAAAAATAATTAATACACTTTTTAAGCTCTGCATTTCCAAGTTACCCAATACCTTTTCTTTTTGCTGTTAATAATCTCCACCAAACCCAGTTACATTTTAGCATTGGGTATTTTATTTATCTAAATACAAGTGAACTAACTTTTAAAAATTGCCCCATCTATGTCTTTAGGAGGTGTATTTTAATAAAAATATTTCTGTTTTTTTTTTTTTTTTTTGAGATAGTGTCTTGCTTTATTGTTATGTCACCCAGGCTGGAACACAGTGGTACAATCATAGCTCACTGCAACCACAAACTCCTGGGCTCCAGTGATCTTTCCGCCTCAGCCTCTCAAGTAGCTGGGACTACAGGTGCATGCCACCAAGCCCAGCTAATTTTTCGAGTATTTTAAGAAGAAATTTGCATTGCTTCCACTTTACAGCAGGTAGACAGGCTCTAATTTGACTACCGTGAGCTCTGTCCTGTAAGTGAGCTAACAAAGAGTTTATGCTCTGACACTGCCTCTAGTTCTTGGGGTATAGGATTCTTATTTCCTTGCCCTCTCCTCCACCCCCCTCCACTAACATCTGTTACCACCCAGGCATTAGGATGTGAGAACCAGAAGATATGGTAGTTAGAAGACAGGTTTTACAGGAGAAAAACGATGAGGTTTAGGGGATCAGGCAGGGAACAGGGTATGGTTAAAACAGGGAGTACCCATTGGTGCCAGTCAGAAAAATAGAAACCACAGTAAGTCTTTAGTCAACAGAGGAGATTGAATACAGGGAATTAGTTAAATATGTTTTAGAAAAAGCAAAAAGGGAACACTGAGGTAACACAGAGGGTAATAATTACATGAAGCAGCTACCAGCTGCATGGCTGGGGAACACAGGGAAGAAGTTCGGTTGATCAGAACCTAGAAACTCAGAGCAGGGCCTCATAGAGCTGGTACTGACACTTCGGCAGCTTGGGGGAGAGGCCAGTGGACGGGGTGTGATGAGGCTGTGTTGCCCAGTGAGCAGAAAGAAGCAGTAATCTGGAACCAACAGTCACTTCCAGAATGAAGGACCATTGTTGGAGTGATGTTTATAGGAAGTAAGAAGCGAGCAGGAAGAAGAACGTTGCTTCTCTTGCCATCTACCTTGCAGTTTCCTTATAGTATGCCCTGTTGGTAGAGTCAAATATAGAGCCACCTGGCAAAGGACAAATGTGTTTTGCAGAGCAAGCCTCAGCCCTAGAATGACAGAGTATATAGGACTGGGTTTTGGGAAAGAGAGACAATATCTCAAAAACCGGCACATGGGGTGATTGATTATGTACAGTTTGTAGTGATCAGTAAATCACTAACTAAAAAGAGGTTCAAACTTGATGTTTGAACAGAATAGCAAGAGACTGTCTCTGACGAAGTGTTTCTTGCTCTGCCTATCTGAGGTACTTTCACCATTGTAAGTATTTGACCCAGTGTGTGTGCATGTGTGTGTCTGAGCATTAGGAAGAAGGCTTGGCCTTTTTCACGTCCACAGGGGTCCCCTCCGTCATGCTGGGAATAAATACTATCACTTTCCTCTCAGTTGTTAACGAGACTCCAAAATAAATGTTTTCCTTTGTATTACACCTTGTGATTTATGATTCAGTCCCAGAAAAGAAGCTTTAGAGGATTGGGTAATGGGAAAAGAAAAGGGTGTACTCAAAAAAACTTAGCAGGGGCCAGAGCTGGAAGGATCTGGAATAAAGACAAACCTAATTGCCGGTAAACCTCAGTTAAGCCCCATGTCTCCAAATGTTAGAAGCAAGCTAATGGTTTATAGTTTTCTCCTCCTGCTTATGTAGTTCCAGGAAGACAGGCAGCTCACATCCCAGAAAGCTTAGTAACTGAACTTTACGTAACACCTGGGAACATAAGCGACTATGTGTGGGGAAGTGATGATGGGGCCATTTGCAGGTTGAAGTTAGTGCCTGGAAGTTGTTCATCACCTGCTCAGCATGCGGAACTGCTGGGAACGAAATTGATGGTGATTATGCAAGAGACGTAAGTGGGAGCAGAATAAACACCATGAGAAAGGCATCATGATTATTGAATGAATTAGAACCAAGACGCAACTTCATGTTCCTTGTCTGGGTCCTGTTTAGTTCTCTCTGTCAAGCACTGGTTGAATTGGAGCCCACCGTAAGAAGAACAAAGTGTAAAACTGCGTGTGCACTGTTTGGTACGTTGCTCCTACATGGCCCCAAACAGATAAGTGCAGATCTCATAAACAACATTATCTGCTGGCAGCGTAGTTTGCTGATACCACAAATTATCAGTGATAAAGAGAATTCTTAATAGCCAAAAAAATTTCCAAGGACTTGACTGTTTCTTTCTGTCTGCAGGAATCCTGACAGCATCAAAGAGTTAATAATTAGATGAATAATTAAAGAAATGCAATAGGAGATGGGCTAAAGAGTTTGAACTCTGGGGTCAGATAAACCTGAATTTCAACCTCTTTTCTCCCACATATTATGTGTGTAATCTGAGCAAGGTACTTACCCAAACCTCAGTTTCTTCATCTTTAAGGTGGGGATAATTACAGTCTTTCTCTTACAGTACGGTTGTGAAGACTAAATGAGATGACGCAAATAAGATGTTCAACAGAATTCTTGGTGCAAAATAAGTGCCCAAGAAATATTTTCTCTTCTATCTTTATTATTAGTATTGTTAACAAGGTTTTGTTGAGCATTTACTATATTCTAGTGCTAGGCCCTAGAGAAAGAGAGATGAGTTAGATCTAGTTCATACCATCAAAGAGTTCACGATCTATGGCAAAAAGGTATTCAAGAGCCTTTATTTAGGGAAAATGACCCAGCACGGGAGGTTGTACAGACTCATTGTGGGAAATCTTAATCAGTGAGGGAAACAGCAGGTTTATAGGTGGGAATGTAAGAAGAATACTGAAGTCAGGAAGAGACCTTGGATGGGCAGGGCAGGCCAGGAAGGAATGAAGGAGCAGGAGGAGATGGGGTGAAGAGAACACACTCCTTCAAGTCTAAGGAACCCACAGAGCTAGATGGATGCAAAGGGCACTATGCCTCCACCTCTCGACTGGATGCAATAGTATTGAATTAATGACAGGGGCTCTGCTGGATATCATTCATGAAATGTTGTGAATTTGTGTCAAGTTGACAGTTTCTTGCTGCTAAATGGCTATTTACTTGTTGCTGAAATAGATTAGCTAGGATAAGGTATGAACCGTATTGATTCCAGAATTGTTGGAAAGACCACTACCAACAGAAACTGCTCATGGTCCTTGGGTCAGGAGTTGAGCAGGTGGGCCTGCTCCTTTTGGCCTGTCAGCGGGCCTGGGTAAGTCCCTCATTGCTCCTGACAAATACGCTTTCAGTATCTCCTGTGAAGAGAAACAGGGTGGCCCAGTTATAAAAGGGCTCTTGAAAGATTTAAATGTGCTGCTTTGCAGAAGATGAAGGGGGACAGGACCCTAAAGACCACAGAGGAAATAGCTGTACGCTGCCAAGATTTAATACATCTAGAGGTTATTTTGGGGGCCATCTATACTTTGGTAAAAAGAAATAAAAAATCTGTCAATTAAAAGGGTTATTGATTTTGCTATCTTGTAACAAAATATTAAATCTCAGTCAATATATTTGTTTAGCTGACTGGGTTTCTGTGCAGTTGCTAGTCCTGAGCTGTCAGCATTCACTTATCTTTAGTGAGCCCCTTTGCAAGTTTTGTGAGAATTTTTAGCGTTGATAGGCAATCACTATACTTTTGTGTTATTATAGAAATTTGATAAATCACCTGAATAAAAAAAAATCACAAAACAACACTTCAGCAAAAGGAGATCATGGCTTTGGGCGTATAAATTTTCTTTTTTGTACAAACACTTTTTTTCTTACATATATATACTCTGCTATTTTTGGTTGACATGTGCAAATAGACGAAAGAAAGCCTAATCTTAGGCTAAAGAAAAAAAAAGCCACTAAATGGTTTAATTTTAGTGAGCCAGTAAAATCCAGAAGTTTTCCCTCTGGATAAAAACTTTTTCCATATAGCATGTATTTCCAGAAATAAAGAAAAGGATCATTTTCCCTGTGTTCCCTCTAAATTGATTTGGCTCTTGGGAAGGGGCTACCATATGTGGGGTTTATAGGAAATTAATTCATGAGGCACTGGAACCAGCTGTGAGGTATCGCAGAGTCTGTGTCACGAGAAAGCCATGGGTGAAATACCTTACAATGCAATCATTTGCAGATATGGTTTTAGTGCTTTGGTGACTAAAACCCACTAAAGGGAATTTATCAAGAAGCTTTTATATATGCTCAATGACAGGGCCTCTCAAGAAATGGACAAAAGCATTGCATAAAGTCAAGCTCCAGGGATAGGAAAATTCATTTAGCATATTGCATACACTTCCATTGCCCAATTTTGAATAAGTTTGGATTATTTTTTTATTTATTTAATTTAGAATACAGTAGTAAGTTTTAATTGCAGAAGTTTCAGGTTCAAATAAAATTTTAAAAATTGTTTCTGGAAAGCAGTATTCTAAAAGAAGATGCTATCTCTAACATTAAGGAAAATAACTAGGTCGGCTAGAGGGCCAAACATTCACCCTTTGCCCAGGGCGGTAGAGTAGTTTTCTTAGGATGCTTAGTGTTCCTGACTTTTTCGATCTGATCATCTTCTCTTCTGTTTTCTCCTCAGGTGTCCTTCCTCTCTGTAGTATCTTCCCTGAGGGTCTAGGTCCCTGGAGTTGTCCATTTGCTGAATTAGGGTTTTTTTCCCCCCTCGAATTTCTTCTGCTTGAAATTCCTTATTATAGATCATCTGATTCTCTATCCTTGGTTCATAAAAGTCCTGTTCCTCAGTATTCATCAGGTAGGGGATGGGCCTAGACTAGACTTGGGAATGCAAAGAAATGGATATAAAAATGATAAGATTACAGTTATGATTATCATTTCATTAAAAGAAGGTTTGTCACAGCATTTTTATAATGGCAGCTGAAAATAATCTGAATGTGCATCAACAGTGGAAGAGTTAAATATATTGGGGGTACATTTATACTGTAGAATATAGCATGGCTATTAAAGAGAAAAAGGTAGACACGTATTGGCTTGGAAAAATGACCAGACGTTTTTTAGTTTTTAAAAAGGTAATTTGCAAGGTAATCTGTGTAGTATACATTAGAATAAAAGAAAGGGGGGAAACATCTCTGTATGTGCATTTTGGTTTTGTGAATTTATAAGATCACAGAGAAGGATGTGAAAAGATACACACTACACTTTACACTGGCGATGTCTGAGGATGGATAGAGAGCTGAGAGAAAGATTATGAATTTAAAAACTCATCTCTGTTTTTTATTGGGTACAATAAACATGTATCACCTTTGTAATTAAAAATCCAATCAAATTTAAAAGAAAGATGTTAACATTTTTGTGCCCTCATGACACTTAGTAACTATTGCTATTCCTGTGGGAAATCACTGTACTAGACTTTAGTAAATTATAAAAATCCTAATAACTCTATAAGTAGGTACTAGTTTTATTTCTACCTTACAAGCAAGGAAATTGAAGCTTAGAGAAGTAACCTGTCAGGTTCACATAGTGACAGAATGTATTCCATCACCTATCCACCTACTAGAAACTGGAGATCTTAGGAGGGAGGTTTGGGTAAAAGTATCGATAGACACAGAATTGTTATTTTCAAAACATAATTTCAATGTGGTATGTCCATGTAATGAAATGTTATTTGGCAGTAAACAGGAATGCAGTACTGATATATATGCTACAATATAGTTGAACCTTGAAAATACTATGCCAAGTGAAAGAAGCCAGTCACGAAAGACCATATGTTGTATGATCATATTTATCTGAAATGTACAGAATAGACAAATCCATAGAGACAGAAAATAGATTAGTGGCTGCTTTAGGGCTGAGGATGAAGGTGTAAGGGGATTGAGGAGTGACTGCAAATGGGTATGGGGTTTCTTTTGCAGGGACAAAATGTTCTAAAATTATTGCGGGGATGGTTGCCTAACCCAGTGGACCTGCTAAAACCCACTGAACTGTGCACTTTAAGTGCATGAATTTTATGGTGTGTGAATTATGTCACAATAAAGCTGTTATAAAAATAACTCCATTAATAAACAGAAGGGATTTGTGCACACTTATGCCTTCCTGGGCAAAAGGACTGGTTAGATTCCTCTGATTTACTGAAGTTCAAGGAATCTTGCAAGACGGTGTCAATGGATTGGGTGCTCCCAAGGAGTTCATTTTTCTGTGGCTGGGACAATGTCACATTCAAGAGGCTCACATAAATCTCCCTGCTTCCTTAAAATGATCTCCTCGAAAGTCTCCTTTATTAATCAAAGGCTGCTTAATTTTGATGGGGTTGCCAAATTGCTCTTAGGATTGTGCAAAGTCCTGGCTCTGGGGTTTATCATTAATTCTTTCTTCGGTCAGATTTTTTTTTTTTCAACAAATTCAATTTCTCAAATACTGTCTTCTAAACCTTTCTTTTCATTCACTTTTTCTCTGACTCATTAGCACAGGTTCAATTGTTAATTTACAGTTGCCTGAACACTACTAACAATAGCTGTCGTGTTTTACTAGTAAAATAGTTATAGCTGCAGTTTATTTTAAAAATTAAAAATAATTTATTACTAACAACCAGTTAAAATTACTCTCAGAAGCTTTCTGTCATAATAGTCACTGTGACCATTTGGGCCATGATGACTCACAATGCAACTACTGAGATGATGGGGAAAAAATAAAAACCTCAATATGTTAATGAGAATGACTAGTAAAGAAAATCTAACAAATATTTGTTGAGTACAGATTATGTTTAGGACATTGGGATTTTTATGGGAGATAAAACCTGTTCAGAACTTAAAATCTTTTAGGAGAGACAAGGCAGGAAGGACTATAAGGTTGAGTAACAATGTAAGAATTAACAATAAATACCCCAAATGATAGAACTGTTAATTGTTCAAAGTAGAAAAGGAATCTTTGTTAATTCATTCACTAAACAACTATTTATTCAGCATCTCTTATGAGCAAGCTCTTATGGGTGAAGTCAATACTTTTCATGGAGTTAGAAAGCCTGATAACAGCACCCTCTTTCTCATTTTCTAGGAAGTAGGAAAGAAAAGTCCTAAGCCTCCAGGAGCTGACAATCTAGTGGGAAGGTAGGCAGGGGTACATTGACTCTGCTCCAGTCAGAGTGGCAGCATCCCCCCTAGACCCAGGCATCAGGTCTCCTGTCCTGGGCCCTGTCTTTCAAAGTTCCCACATTAGTCTTCCTTGTGGAATGAGCAGTCTAGGGGTCAAGGAGTCTTAGGGTTTAGGTAGAATTCAGAGGTGGAAAGGAAACACAAAATAATGTTCTGTAGGGAAGGATGAGTCTTAAGGAAGTGTTTTCTTGTTTATTTGTTTTCTATATTCAAAGTAAGTAAATATATAAAGGGCCAAGAGGATCGACTCTATGAGAGAGAAGAGAATGTTTAGATGGAATGACTAAGTGTTAATACTAGGAGGACAGATGGTGGTGTTCTGAGAATGGGGCATCGAGCTTCATGATTAAGAGGTGGAGGTAAGGTCCTATGTGAACCATGGACGTGGTTGCTGATGTGCAGATCAAGTGAGCGATGGAGTCCAGAAGTTTTAGGAACTGTGAGACCAGGGAATGGGAGACCCAAGTTATTCCAGAAGATGGCATGAGTTGTGCTGGAGACTGTGAAGCGGGAGCCTTCGTCCTCACCAGACATTGCTGGATGTCCACTGGAGGTGGATAGGGGATGAAGTAAAGAAAAGGTAGAATGGGGTAAAGCTAAATGGCTTGAGCTTCTGAGACAGAGGGGGGTCTCATCAAAGGCAGGGAGGATCTGTGGTAGGTTAGGAAAATGCCTGCATTACTATCTGCCTTCACAGTGTCTCCTGGAGATGGCTGTAAGGGATCCATGGTTTACATCCACGATGTGATTCCATGGTAATGGAGGCATTTGTTTGCCAAGGAGATCCTGTGGGGATCAGTGGAAAGAACTGGGACACAGGCTGACTTTGGGGGCTAGGCCATTGTGTAGGAGGCCCAGAGCAAATGGGGTGAGGATTTGGCAATGGCTTTGAATTTCGGGTGGTGACACATGAGAGGGATGAGTAGTTTCAACCTGTCTTACAGTTCTGGAACATTCAAGACTGTCACAAAGGAATAAAACACAAATATGGCATTTTAGAATGGAATTTTGTGACAGAATTTTTCAGTGATAAAACTCAGGTAATGGAGTGTCATTGCTGCAGCCGGCTTTGCATGTCTGTGTGCATCTAGGCAGGAACTTCTTGAAAATAAATGCTGTTTTGGAAATGGGGCTGTCATTTTCCTTTCTCCATGAAAAAGGATATAGAGCATTCAAGGAAGAGGGATTATAAGGAACGAAAGCATGGAAGTATGAAACAGAGTGGCTGTTTAGGGAATGACTAGACTATAGAGCTCAGAGACTGAAGAGATGAAGGCTTAAACTGCAGGTGGAGACCAGTTTGGGAACGGCTTTGAATGCCAGACCTAGGAATTGGGTTTTATTCTATAGAACAAAAGAGGAGTGACATGAACAGCACTTCTGTGGTAGAGAAATGGAGAGAAATGGGGGGAGTGAGTTCAGCAGACCTGTCCAAAGGCTTCTATAGCCACTCAACCATGAAGAGTACTTGGTACCTGCCCACCAGAAGATTTTAATCTAGTCAAATGAAATAAAAAGTGCATACAAATAGTTACTAGGAAGAATGTGATAATGGGAAAAGAGGGATTGAAAATCCCATCCTGAATAGTTGAAGGGAGTCAGGTGAAGCTTTTTAAAGGAAGTGACATTACACACTGAGAGGCAGGTATGGTTTTGATTTGTGATAATGAAGGAAGGGAACAAGATGTTCTGAAAGTAGAAATTGCCTTCACCCAAAGTGTAGAATGTGCTTGGGGAAGGAGTGAGAAGTCCATTTAGCTGATAGCAGGGGTTCTGAACCTTTTGCTGTGCCATGGACCTGTCTGACAGTCTGATGAAGCCTATGGAATACTTAGAATAATATTTTAGATGCTTAAGTCAAAATAGTAAGATTGCAAAGGAAAGCAATTGTACTGAAATAAAGTCATCAATAAAATAAACAAATTGATGATATAGTAATATATGTATTTTGTTAGTACTGCAATAAATACCGAGGTCTAGCAGCAATCTAATAATGACTGGACTTTCTAAATTCATGAGCTTAGGTGATATTTTGGGATAGCTGCAACAACTATAATGTAGTATGAAAATATCTGGGATTTCAACTGGTGAAAAAATTACTGGTACTCCTAATACTATGATTTGGTGCCTACAGTCATAATCAAAGAAAGTACAAAGTTTGAGTGATTGTTGAAAATAAAGATGAATGTTTTTCCATCCAAATTCATGTACTCTGTAAAGCCCACCCACAGATGCCTTGGGAGTCTTAGAGTCCAGTTAAGAACACCTTTAGAGAACAGGGTTAGCACAGTAATATACCACAGTGTTGCTCTAAGTTGTGAGCTCTTGTAGGGCTATAAGATCGAATTTGACTTACAAAATCAAGATTTATTCAAAACTGGAAAGGCCCATGCTTACTGAGTAAACCAAAAACGCCTACGATGTTTTAGTTCTTTAGGCCACCAGTGTGTTTTGCCTCCGTTGCCTAAGAAGACCTCTTGATGAATTCTGCAAAATGAGGAGAGCATTCCTCCCAAGTCCACAGAAAGGCATCAAGTACAAGGCGTGGAACTGAGGTCTGGGTAGCCTAGGTGGTCAGTGAGACAGTGTGCTCTTTATTTGTCTTCCAGACCTTGGGGAGGGGTGGAGAGCAGTAGAGACATTGCCTTCTGTCCTGGCACTACGTGCTGTTTTCTGGGCTTTATGTTTTGGGTTGCTTTGCTGTTTGTTCACTGGAGAAATCTTGGTAAAACATAAATGGAGCAGTTAAATGGGGAGACAGAAGGACAAAATCAGCAGAAGAAAAAAATAAGGAGGGGGCCGTTGGTAAGGCTTTCTTGGTGGTACATGTGTTCAGAGGGCCCAGTCTTTAGCACTGAGATGTCCCCCTGTGCCCAGGGCTTAGTTTAGATGACTGACTTTTAGTTTTGGAATATGACAAAAGCTGTGGATATGGCTGCTTACACTAGAGAGAAATAAGGGCCCTTTTGTTTTCTAACAGTGAAGTGGGAACAGAAGGGCTTTACATGTGTGGCTCTAGTCACAGCCTGACCCACAGAATGGGAAACCTTGGACACTCTCGGCTCCCAAGGAAGAGAGAAAATAAATCTTCCTAGTTCTGCAGCTCTTCTATCCTCTCCTTTATTCCCCTGGGCAGTGCAAGTCTGTAGTGATATGGTCAGCACGGTGCTTGTGAAATTTTCTCTTTATTCAATTTATGACTGTTGTTCCTTGTGCCTCCTGGCCCCTGGGGACACCTGGCATGCCTTTGAGCTCAAGGTCCTCAGGGTACCCCAGCTAGGCTGCTTCATGGCTCCTGTCATCCTCCATCAGATGCCCATGCTCACAGAAAATGTCAACTGTACCACTCACTGCACAAAGGAGTGATTCTCTTTGCAAAGGCAAAGAGGAAACATCTGATGTTGCAGCCAGCCATCTGGCTATCTTTGGGGAATGAACATGCATATTAATTTACTCTTTTGTTTATTACCTTGCTCACCCTCAAACATTTAGTTGGTGTTAATTGCAATGTTTGTTAAGCAGGCTCCCCACTGCAATCCATCCTTTCGGTCCCAATCCATTGGGCAATTACCACCACTGATATACTTCTAGTTGAGTGTAACAGCAAGCAAAGTGGACTGCCTGTGTCTATTTCTCTTGGATGATGATCAGTCAGCTTTGCTGGCTCTTTCAAATGCAAAGATGAAATATATTATAGAAAGATTTAATTTTCTAAAGTTGGGAAATTCAAAGGAAGTTCCTTGGGAAAGTAAAGTGCATTGATAGAATAGAACTGTCTGAAACTCATTTGTATAAAAGGTACAAAAGATTTGGGTGGATTATATTGTCACTGGACTTGTAGGCAAAATAAAATCCTAAATCAGATAGTTTGTCTTGTCTTGAATGGGTCCTAGTCATTGCTTTGCAAAATTAGTGCACTCAAAGACCACATGTCTCGTAAATATCTTTTTGTGCGTACCAAAGATATGAACAAGCCAGGCAGACAATTTAGTCTTGACAGGGCTACCTCTGTTAAAACTGAATTCTCTTCTTGCTTCCTCTTATATGAACTGCCAACTACAAATAAAAATGGCATCTGATTCTACACAGCAGAGAATCAAGTGGAGAGAGAATAGCTGGTTAAGTAGATCACCATGCACACTAAATTTATCCCTAATTCCTCTTTCAACTAGGACAGGAAGATGTCTCTGCAAATATGAGGTGAAAAGTTGTGTTTGTCTCAGAAAGTGGCTTGGAGGAAGGAGCAGAGACAGAATGGAAAACAGAAATGTGAGGAAGCAAAAGAGGAATTTAGGATAAAACTCTTATATTTGACATTCTTTAATGATTTTTCTTTAACTGACATTTCAGTGATGTGTGATAAAGAAATCTCTTCATGGAATATTTGTAATTTCTGACCCCAATCTGTCAGAGTATGGAGTCGAGCAAAAGTGGAAATAGCTTATGACACTGAAGGGAAAAGAGAATGAGAAAAGTTAGGGATTTTTAGAACTACTTAAGGAACATGAAGTTTGAAGTTTTCCTAAGAATCATTATTTCTAAAGATACTTAGAATTTTATGATTACCTTTCATTTTTCTATACACTATATTTGTGTACATAAATATTCTATTTAATTTGTAATGTCACAAAGATAGGTAGCCTTTTGCCTTTCCATGGATTTGCAGTCAATGCAAATTTCTAGGTGTCAGAAATAAAACACTTTGATTTCCTTGGTCTTACTCTCTGTGTAATGTAGGTTTTACTGAGACATGTATACTTGTAGTAGCTTAAAGCGAAACTTTAGCTGAAAGGTTGGCAAAAAGGTACTTTGGTGGCTGAACATTATTTGTACTGTTTTTCAAGGACAAATTAAGTAAAAACTTAAAGTAAGTAATATACAAACACCTGTTCATTCTCTAAAACTGGGCTTTTTGGTGGAAGCTTTTAAAATAAATGTGAAAATTAACTATTCTATATTTTTTGGCTATTTTACGTTTTGTTCCTGAATCCCCTAAAATCTAGTTTGCCAATAATTTTTATTGAATTAGTTTGGAAATTAAAACCACTCACTTTTTTTTTCCAAGCAAAAAATCTGAGTCATGTAGTATGTGCTGTTGCAAAAATGTCCATTCAATAAATGCTGGTTGCATAAATGCCAAGCTGAATACTAATGTCTGTGACTTTTCCATGATTCTGGGCATGTTTATAAGTATACCATATATTTTCATGATAACTTTTTACAAGATGTGTTCATTTCTCTTTTGATTTAATTTTCATAGCTTTATTATTTCTACTTTTAGACTAGAATATTACAATTCATAAAGTTCAATGACTTATGTATTTTAGTTATTGTTTTGTCCATCATTTTATCATGAAAAATTTCAGACCATTTCTGATGTTGTTCATTCCTTCCTAAAGATCCAAGTTTCTGTCAGCCAGAAGGACTACCTTTAGCATTTCTCATACTACAGGTGTACTGTGACAAATTCTTTTTGTTTCACTTTATCTGAGAATGTCTTCATTTAGCCTTCATTTTTGAAGGATATTTTCACTGCATATAGAATTCTGTGTTTACAGTTATTTTTTTCTGAACTTTAAATATGTTGTTCCAATATTTTCTGATTTGTTTGTGATGAGAAGTCAATTATCATTTGAATCTTTGTTTCCCTGTACGTAATGCTTTTTCATGATTTTTTCTTTATCTTTGGTTTTTAGTAGCTTAACTATGATGTGTTTAGCCAGGTTATATTTGTACTAATTTTGTTTGGGGCTCACCAAGTTTCTTGAACTTGTGAATTCATGTCTTTCACTGAATTTATGACATTTTTGGCTTTTAGTTTTTCAAATATTTTTTCTGTTCCATTTTCTTTTTTCTGTCCTCTCCAAACTCCAGTTATCTATGTTTAGTCTTTTGTTATTGTCCCATAGGTCCCTGTTCATTTTTTTCAATCTGTTTTCTCTCCTTTTTAGATTAGAAAAATTTCATTTATGTCTTCAAGTTCACTGACTCTTTGCTCTCTCTGTCACCTCTATTCTGTTGTTAAATCTGTCCACGGAGTTTTTTTCAGACATTTCATTTTTCCATTCTAAAATTTTCATTTGGTTCTTTTTAATAGTTTCTGGTTATCTGTTGACATTTCCTATCTTTGCATCTATTAAAAACACATTTTTCTTTAGTCATTGAGCACAGTTACAATAGGTGCTTTAAAGTCTTCTTTTGATACTTCCGTCATCTGGACCATCTTGTGGTTGGCCTCTCAAGATTGTCTTTTCTCTTGAGGATGGGTTATATTTTCTGTTTGCTGAGTACTTTTGGATTATATCCTGAAGATTATGAATTATGATATCTTGTGGAAACTCTGGATATTGTATATTTCTGTGAATAGAATTGATTTCTTTTGTTATAGCAGACAGTTAACTGGGCAAAACCTGCAACTGCTGTCTCTTGGGCATCAGCTCCAACCTCAGCTGGATTGCCTAACCCTTGTTGGGGCTGCTTGGAGCCTGACCACACATGTGTGGTTCAGTGGCCAGCCAGGGATGTGGGAAGAGTTTGTACACACAATTTAGAGCTTCTCATTTCTGGCTCTCTATATCTTGAGATTCTGGCCTCATTCTGGAAGTCATGAAAACAGGAACTCCACCCATTGTTGTTTCCTTCTCTCAAGTATGAGCTCCCTTCCAGAATCTGTCTGTTCTTAGTTGTTCTTTTGTGTCTTTAAGTATTTGGGGTTTTTTTTTGTTTTTACTTTTGGATTTTGTCCAGAATTTATAGTTGTCATTTGTGAGAGTCAGTCAGAGAGTCAGGAGGTTTTTTGGCTATTTTGGATTATTTTCGAGCCTTTGACCATAGTCACATGTTGAAAGAAGTAGGACTCTAAAAGCTAGCACTCCTTTTCCAACTCTACAGCTGCACTGCAGGCCAGTTATTCTTTAATGTGGTTACTGTCCTCTCTAGGTGAGTGAAATAGTTATTGGTTAATCATCAAAACATATATTGGCTTGGATCTGACTATAGTGTTAAACTAAACATTCACTTTTTCTGGACCTTTCTTAGAAGTCTAAATAGTTAAAAGCTTCCTCTGATTCCTTCACATTAAAACAGCAAAATCAGTTACATAATTATAAGAATCATTATAATTATCTCTTTATAACAAAGTTAATTCCAAGGTTGGTATAATGGCTCATTTATTTTAAGTTGTATTTGACATGAAAATTGTCAGTCTAACAAAAGAACTAGAGCAATTTTGTGGACTTGGCTATGATGGGATTTGAACTATCTTAATGGATTCAAAACATAGGAACAGTGTACATAATTCTAGTTAAGTAACTTAAAAACATAAAACGTAATGTAAACCTGTTGAATTTTTCTTTCATGCTGAATGTTCTATTAGTTTAACTGTCAGAGCATTTTTTATAGAGATATTTTTTTGCTTGACAGCATTTTCAAATGTAGTTTGGAGCATATTACATAGTTGATTTTCAGCTTACTAAACTATTTGATACTTATAACATAGCTTAATAATATTGAGCAAACATCAGATATTCTTAAGCATTGGATAATATCAGTCTGAGTTGGAAAAATTCCAATTTTATTGAAATCACCACTGGAAAACTTCATTAAATATGTCTTATAAGAAACAAGTTGTATACTATTATTTTGGAAATGAGAGTTGTCTAAACCTCTCTCTTTTTCCCTTTCTTTATATATCTGATTATTACTCACTTGAGAAGTCCTTTCAATGGACATCATTCTCTTCAAACCTGAAGATGCAAAAGCAAAATGATATACAATTTCATGGTATAGTTTTGTAGTTTAGACTTGATTTTGTTTAATTTGCTCCTCAGTAACTTAACTTCTTTAGCAATAACTTTAATGAGCTCAATCATTTACTTATTCTGTAATTGTTTTTCTTTTTGATTTATTCTATCATAGATATCTGCTTATGAAAATGAAAGTTTAATCACATTCCCTCTAAGACCTTTCATTAGATGGAGATCAATGCAATTGAAGTAAAAGTTCCATTTTGAATGCATCTTTCCACATACAGGCTGATCTATCGGGTAGGAAATATGTTTCCTGGAATTTATGTTTGACTTTGTAGTTAGTATATGATACAAATCTCTGTTTCATTGGAAAGTAGCTAAATCAAACTTTTTTTGCTTCATTCTTATGATGATATTGATTGACTCATCTATCAAAAGCATGAATAGTACTCTGCTTGAAAGTTCAGCTGGTTAAATTGGTTGTTAGAATGTTATCCTGTAAAAGAGAAGTCATTTTTTTTCTTTTCAGTAATTATGTGCCTTTCACATAGTAAGTGTTTAATCAGGTACTATTTGGCTTACATTTAGTGGGACAAAAAAATTCAAAATAATGTTCTTTGGGGATACAAAATTTTTATTTAAGAATTTATTGAGGGCCGGGCACGGTGTTTCATGCCTGTAATCCTAGCACTCTGGGAGGCCGAGGCGGGTGGATTGTTTGAGCTCAGGAGTTCGAAACCAGCCTGAGCAAGAGCAAGACCCCATCCCTACTAAAAATAGAAAGAAATTAATCGGACAACTAAAAATATGTAGAAAAAATTAGCTAGGCATGATGGTGCATGCCTGAGTCCCAACTACTCGGGAGGCTGAGGCAGAAGAATTGCTTGAGCCCAGGAGTTTGAGGTTGCTGTGAGCTAGGCTGACGCCACAGCACTCTAGCCCAGGCAACACAGTGAGACTCTGTCTCAAAATAAAAAAAAAAAAAAGAATTTATTGAATACATTTTTCCTTAACTTTAAGCTTTTTGGCTTTAAGATAATTAAATATTGACAGTTTTGTTATAAGTAATATTGCTTCCTTATTTAAATGGTCTTTTTTATTTAGTGTAAAAATGAAAGACTCAAAAATAAATGTTCTCATGCACTTTACCAGTAAGGAAGGAAAAATCCCTAAAACTTCATATAAACTAATAAAATCCTTCCAAGTTAAACTGCCTTCTGAAATTGAAACTATTAAAGTTGGGTAAGGATATTGGCATATGGGGTTATGCCATAAATGCTTACTAAGTTGAATTTTGGTTTTGGATGCATTATTACTGTTGAGCTCTCTTAGTTGCATCCTAGACATTGGTTGCATTAATGGACAAGGGCATTTAGGCTTAAAAGATCTTTGAGAGAAGCGGTGGGCAGGAAAGTATAAAACTGTGTATATTTTCTTTCGTATTTTGTTGAGCTTACTTATAATCTATATTTGTAATTCTTTATCTATCATTTCAATGTTTTGATTTTGGTTGGTTTCCATTGCTAGAGAGCTGGTGTTCCCTTTTGGGGAGGTGACCTTTCGCTCTGATTCTTCATATTTCTGGAGTTTTTTCGCTGATTCCTGCTCATCTGGAGCAGCTGTTGCTTCTTCTAAAACTGTGTATAAAAGCTCTTTTCCCTCTATTAAATTGGATAGTTTGGGGGAAATATATTTGCTTCACTATCTGTATATAAGTATATATAGTTTTCATTGCTGTGACTGGCATTTTTATACTTACAAATCAATGAGATAAATCAGCATTTTTTCCTTATTCAACTAGATCTCTTTTTTTTTCTCTAAATGAGGGTGTAACCGGAGATTGACAGAATCTGGTGGGTTGCATTTGCATTATGGTACGGTGGAAATCTCAAGCTGGCTAATTATATTTTCAGCCCACGCAGTGCACTAACTGTCCCCCTCCTCTCTTCTTTATCTTATTCTCATTCACTGCCTCAGAGTTAGTTATGAACAAGGAGTATCCCAATGCCTACCACAGGACCTGACACAAAGCAATGATTATTGTTTAAATAAAACAAATCATGAGAGTTGTGAAAAAAATAACAATTGATATTTTCATTGTCATTGACCAAATAAGTGAACTGATGTTTAGGGTAATGATATGTGCGATATTCCTTAGCAAGGTTGTGTAGATTGCAGGTGGGAAGGCTGACTCAGGGACCTAGAACTTGGAGACTCCATGCCAGGCACCAGTGACCTAAGCATTGTGCTTCTCAGGCTGTAGTCACCCCATGAAAGTGGTCATTTCCCTCATGGAAACCAACAAATATGAACTAACACATGCTATCTTTGAGACCCCTTGGCTTACTCAGTCTGATTCTCTGCATAAATTAAAATCTTCAAATGTTTGCATGATCGAGACAAAGAAAATTCTCCTGGTATTATTAATGAAGTATGATAAAGAAAGAAGTCCATGGATATTGGTTAGTTGGTCTGTTGGTTGGTTGGTCTGCCTAGAGTGTCAAATCTGAGTGTGATTTGGCTAAATTGAGTCTAAGACTGTTGTGAACCTTTTAGCAATGTGTGTAGAATTTCAGCAGAAATTTTCAGAATTATTCATGAAAAATCAAACCATACTCAGAATTCTAGGACAAAAGGAGCAAAATTATCAAACAAATATACCTCAGAATTAGTGCTATCTTTATAATCTACCAAAATCTTTAAGCAACAGTAGCAAACATGTGAAGTAGATCTGAAATTATTGACACTAATACTAACAAAATTGTGAAGTAGGCATTAATAATCTTAACAGCAGGACATTTATAGAGCAAGCAAGTAACAGTTTCCTAAGGCTGTCTTTAGGGTAGGCCAGGAACACCCTTCTGATTGTCCTGCTTTTCAAGCAGTAGCTTTTTAATGAAGTGGTCAGCTGTATACTGATGACAACTACTTCACAGTTCTTAAAAATATTGTTCACTGTGAAAATGAAATTTTCTGTAAATGGAGTTTTCCATGAAAGTGAAAATGGCCATAGATAAGAATGTGTTGGTCCTTCTTTCCTTTTTTTTTTTTTATTTAAGAGAAGTAATTAGAGACAGAGGTAGTGAATGAAGCCCCTCACTGAAATGTCCCTCTTGAAAGGATGGAGGGCAGGCAAAACTGATGACCAGAATTATAGAATCATGAAATTTTAGAACTAGGAAATACCTTAGACTTGCATTAGTATAAATATGGATATGTGATAAACTGTCACAAATTTTTTGGTAAGTAAGATCAATTAGATGGCAGAATTTCATTCTCAAAATCTCTGAGCAATATATCCTAAACCTCCAATGATTTGTGGAACAATGCTCTATAGTTACACTAAATTGGGACAGACAGCTCATATAATGAAAAAGCCCTGGCACCCTTTTTTTACAGAACAAACTCTTTCTCTTCAATAACCTTTGAATTTTAGAGCAAATTAATTGATGCTGATAATCTTGAAAAAACAGGCACTGGAAAACTGTGCCGAAACAACAGAGGAACATGGTACAACGAATAGGGGCACAAGCCCAAGATCTTAAAAATGACTTCCAGGGAAGACTCAGGAAAGTTATCTAAATCATCAAGTTCCGCTAGTCCATGCACAAGAAACAGAGACACAAGAATTCTTAACTAGATGAATGAGCCGCATTTCTGAAGCACATATCTGTGTGTTCTAGTCTAAACTCCAATCTTCTCATTATCTTTTCGTGCCTGCTCTTATTATGAATTCCAAATTATCTTTACCACGAGTGGGGCTGGCCTTTCTGTGCTCCTCCACACCATTCATTTGCTAGGTCTCAGTAGGAATCAAGATATCAAGCTGAAGTCGAATGTCTACTTTTTCCCTTTTTATGTGTCTGTTTTGTGATCTTATCTCACGCTAAGACCTAAGTGGTCACGTGGAATACAGGGTTTTGCATCACAGTGCTGGTAGCACACCTGCCACTGTGGCAGCACTGAATAGCCATGGTGTCATCATAAAATCCATTGGGTTAACGTCTTGTTGTGTGGCTGACTCCTAAGAAGGGAATTGCATTTTAATGTTTGGGCTTTCAGACTTTTATGACTTTTTTTCTTTTTCTTTTTTTTTTTGAGACCAAGGGGTCTCACTCTATTGCCCAGGTTAGAGTGCAGTGGTGTCATCCTAGCTCACTGCAACCTCAAACTCTTGGGCTCATGAGATCTTGCTTCAGCCTCCTAAGTAGCTAGGACTACAGGCACATGCCACTATGCCTGGCTAATTTTTCTATTTTTTGTAGAGACATGGTCTTGCTATGTTGCTCAAGTTGGTCTCAACCTGCTGGCCTCAAATTATCCTCCCACCTCTTGCCTTGGCCTCCCAAAGTGCTAGGATTACAGGTGTGAGCCAGGAATTTCTTTTCTGAAAGTGATTTTATGTAATGGGTTTACAGGCAGAAGCATTTTTTCAGGCCCCACCCAGGCCCTGACACCCCAAACATTTTTTATGCTTGTCTTGTGACCAGCAGGATCGAGGGCTATAAAACATGTAAGTACAGCTATGGATTGAATCTGCAGCTTTGGGTTCCACTGCAGTCAACTCAGCTACTGGTCAGTTTACTAGAGAAACCCTCCATTCTTCAGATTTCTATTTATATTTCTACTTGTGTTTAATGAATTATAAGGTTGAGCTGCTTTGTGAAATTGCCATTATCAGTAGAGATGGGGTCTCACTATGTTACCCAGGTTGGAGTGCAGTAGCTATTCACAGAGGCTGTTGTAGCACATGACAGCCTCCAACTCCTGCCCTTAGCATCCTTAGTAGCTACCATGCCTGGCCAATATCGTCATTTTTGACCTCCAAAAATGATGGTTTCATATGGCTCAGTCTGATGTTAAAAGGTGGTTGGGAGGCCTACAAGGTGAGAGGAGGCCTCATTATACCCAAAAGGCATTAAGGCTTTTTAGGAAGTACCAGGATTATTGAGGGACTGCACATAAATACTTTCTTCAAGACTGGTTTTGTTTTTTGTATTTACTTAAATTGATTTTACCTAGTTTCACTTTCTAAGTTTTCTGGTTCCTTTTTTTTTTTTTTTTTGAGACAGAGTCTCACTCTCTTGCCTGGGGCGAGTGCCGTGGCGTCAGCCTAGCTCACAGCAACCTCAAACTCCTGGGCTCAGGCAATCCTACTGTCTCAGCCTCCCAGGTAGCTGGGACTACAG
>CAUYSK010022282.1:0-40497 GCA_963575035.1 Avahi laniger | reverse complement strand
ACAGCAGCACTGTAATAGTTGGGGACTTCAAATGACATCAGATCGACCTTCCAAATATATCCAGAATGAATCTACATCATACCACCCCATGCCAGCCCCTGGCCAAAGTCATCATTGTGTCTTGAGTACATTATTATAACAGCTTGCTAACCGACTTTCCTGCCTCCACGCCTTCCCCTCTTGGTCTATAATTCAGCAGCCAGAATAACCAAGTCAGTCTCTGCTTAAAACCTAATGGCTTCTCACCTGCCTTAAAGTAAATGTCAAGGCTCTACATGATCTGGCCCCAGTTATTTCTGACCTCCTTTGCTTCCCTCCCTTTCCTAACTGGCTCCAGCCACACCAGGCTCCTTGTTGGTCCTTAATCTCCAGGGGCACCCTCAGCACCTTTGCACTTGACGTTTGCTCTGCCCAGAATGCTTTTCCCTCAGATATTTGCATGGTCGATTCCCTCACTTCCTTCAGGTCTTCTTAGCTACATTAGGTTCCTAGACCTGCTGTAACAAACTGCCACAAGCTGAGTGGCTCTAACAACAATAATGTATTGTTTCACAATTCTGAAGTCTGAAATCAAGGTATTGGCAGGGTGAGTTCCTTTTGAGGGCTGCGAGGGAAGGATCTGTTCTCGGCCTCTCTCTCTCCCCTTGGCTTGTGGGCAGCTGCATTCATGTTCTCAGGGTGTTCTCCGTGTGTGTCCGTCTCCAGTACTGGCTCCTAGAATATCGGTCATATTGGACTAGGGCCCACCCTAATAACCTCATTTTAACTTGATTACCTCTGTAATGACCCTGTCTCAAAAAAAATAGATGTCATATTCTAAGGTATTGGGGGTTAGGACTTTAAATATTCATTTGGGGGCACACTTCATCCCATAACAAAGATTTTCCCTGGTCACCCTATTTAGAATTTCACCCATCCTGCCTGGCACTCCCTGACCCCCTTCTTTGCCTTAGCTTTTTTCTTTTCATGAAAAATCATCTAATGTGCTACTACCTATTTTATTTATTTGCCTTGTTTATGGTCTATCTCTTCCATGGATCAAAGATCCATGAAGAAGGGGGTCTTTATTTCATTTATAGCTGCTGTCCCATCACCTAGAACAGTACCTGCACATAGATGATCAGCATGTATAAGATGAAGTTGATGAAGTCTGTTGCAGACTAACGTTAGCTCACTAACACTCGCAACAGAGAGAGATGGGAGGGGAAGTTATTTGTTGATTTAAGGAAGAAAAAGATCATGCAAGTGTAACAGACATCAGGCCCAGGGTGAGCTGGCCCTGCTCCTGCCCCTCCTGCTTTTCTGCCTTACAAAGGGGACTTTATCTCAGCCCAGGGCTCAGAGTACAGGTTCAGCCGTATGTGCTTGCAGACCGAGTTCTGAATGAAACCGGAGATTTCCCCCAGCCACAGAGGACACCACCAGAGCACAGTGAGCAGCCTGGCCCTCTCAGGCCCTTGTCAGAAGTGGTGATGCTTCCTTCCATGTTGCTGACGAGAAGCCCGAGGCTTGTGAGGAGCTGCTGCTCGGGAGTTCCAGGGCTGAAGTCCGATCAGAGGGGCAACAGGGAAAGGAAGGGCATGGGGCCGCGGAAGAGCACTGCACTGAGAGCGCCACTGAGGCCTCAGAGAAGTTGTGGGCTGGGGTCAGAAGATGCGAACAGGCCCGAGGTCTAATCAGACTGTTAATAACAACATTGATGCCAACATTAGTATTCCCCCAACTTGGCAGGCTACATGCAGACATCTTTGTTCAGCTAAATCGGCCACCATCTGGAGAGTCATTGCCTTATCCTGGCATCGCGCAGGCACAGGAGATTCCAAAAGGAAATCTCTCTTATTTGTATCTTGCTTTAGCACGTACAAAGGCCACTCACATGCATTGTCCTTTTCCTTCTCACAAGTGCCCTGTGACAGAGAGGTTGCTGGAAATTATCTTGCTGGAAAAGAAGGGGACTAAGGATAAAAGAAATTAAGTAACTTGCCCACAGCCGTGTTTATGCAATGGTTGAGTAAAAATGTGGCCGTAAATCTTCTGCATATACCCTGTATTAACAACAACCAATTATCATTCATTGTGTAGTGGTGCCCCAGACACTGTATTAAGCACTTGACACACATTTTCTCATTTTATTTTCACGCAACCTTGTGAGGTAAGTAGCATTTTAACCCCCATTTTATGAGATGCAGCAACAGCAGCCAAGAGCAAGGTAGGAACTTTCTCACCGGTTCGCCTAGTCTTGATAACAGAAGGTGGTTCCCCCAAAGAGTAACAGGTGGGACCTGCTGCAGGAATTCAGATGAGGGGTGGGGGGCCCAGTGTCAGATGGGGTGGTCCAGGAATGCTTTGGAATGGACCGATTCTGTTTGGTAGGCAGGGAAGGAGCTCTGGGCGTGATGTGTTGAGTGGGAGGAGAAGGGCCTGGCACGGGGCAGGCTGGTGCCAGACTTCGGGGAGCCAGGAACACAGTGGGGAGCCAAGCAGACCCAGCACCTACTATCGGGGCGGCAGTAGCTGGCTTGGCACTTGGAAGCAGGCCCTGACGTGTCTATTCCAGGGGTTTTTTCTGGTTCTTTATTGCAGGCGTTCATTCCTGGTAGGACTGTGGAGTCAGCATTGGACGCAGGACAGGGAAGGGGCGAGGTGTTCCTTTCTGGCATCTTCCCACGGCCTTTCCCCTTCTAGCTTCTGAGGCCTGGCCCAGGTCAATTGAATACAAAGGAACATGAACAGTTCTGATTTCCTGCATTAGTCAAGTCACTTAAAAAAAAAGCCACCAAAAAACTATTGAGTTCTAGCAAGCACAGATCTGCATCAGCTTTCTTAACAGCCATGGGCTGGAAGGATCTTCCAGGTGTCTGAGCACAGCTCTCGTCTGATCACTGGATTGCCCTTGAGACATCCCTTCTTGCACATCACTGGTGGGGAAGAGGTCATTATGCTTAAGGCAGTTCTGGTGGCCTGGGCTCCTGCATTCAGGACCAACGTGTGCGCGCGCGCACACACACACACAGCTATATGTTCATCCTCATCAGTCTGACTTTAAGATTTAACACCTTGAAAATAGCAAGTCAGTCTCACACTTATTTACTTAGCCAATGTTTGATGCATGTGATTTTCAACAGGCATTTCAGTTAGTAGGAATCAATTTATCACCACATTTGGAATATCAGGTTCAAGGGGAGATTTCCTGGGGGCATCTGAATGATCTCTTTGGCCTTAGACAGAAAAGAAGAGACCAGAATGTAAAGAATTTGTAAGCAGTTGAGGTTTAGTTCTATAGCCTAGGGGTGCTATTGAAGGATGTTGAGTTGGGGAGAAACCTGACATTTGCATTTTAGGAACAAAACATTTTTTTGATTGCAGCATGGATGTTATATTGGGGAAAGACTATGTCAAAGGTCACTGTAACGGTCGAGGTGAGGGACAGGTGGGACCTGATCACATGCAAGGGGGGCAGGACAAAGGGCAGTGGGTGGAGAACCTCATGAGCAAAGGGCTGGCAGAGGCCAGGAGTCAAGACAGGTTCCACAGCAGGACTTGGCCGGAGCGTGGCACCACTCACCCCGAGGCTCTCCCTGAGGAAGGGACTGCAGAGTTGGGGGACACCAGAGTCACTGCTGCTGAACTCGGGAAGATCTTGCCACAGCCTCAAGTCTCTCAGGCGGGCTAATTGCTTCTGAGACTTCAATCTCTCTGCTTCGTTATTTGTGTTTGTTGTTTTTTTTTTTTTTGGTCAGGACTCCCAGAACAGAGTGACCACTGCAGGGATTTTCTCAAAATGTGATTATTTTCACTCAAGTTCTAACTAGAAATGTCAGACTCTATCCACACACAGGCAACTTGGGAACCTCCAAATGTATGAGCAGGAAGGGGGCCTTCCAGAGAGCGGGGCTCACAGTCCCTTCCCATGGCAGCATCTCAGGAGAGCCAGCCTCCAAGGCCGGGACCGCTGCGCTGCGCAGGGTCTTCCTGGGAGAAGAAAAGTTCAGTCAGGAGTGCTTGGCATTTCCACCCTCCCACTTTCGGGTCGACACCCGGGAGTGCAGGAAACTCCCAGAGGAATTGGGGAAATCCATGATGGGGAATTTGTTCTCCTCTTAGGGGGAAATTTCCAGGCAGTAGCAGGAATACTTCACTAAAGAACATTAACAAATGTAAAGCTTTAGGAATGTCATTTGTTTAGTAGTGAGTGAAAAGCAGATACACAAGTTGCTGCTGAGGGATCCATGTGGAGCCTCATGCCCTGGAGTTAGATTCTTCAGCTTAGAGCACCAGGGCTAGGACCAGAAGTCTCATTTCAAGGTTTGCTAATTTGAGCAAGAACAGGTTTCTGAGTTCACTTGAGCCTATTCAACCGGCTTTCCCACTTGTAATTAAAGAAAATCCCATCGTATCCTTAGCAGTGGACATTTCCCTTTCCTCTCCTGTTCCCTTCCAAACCTGGATCCCAGGGCTTCCCATCTCCCTTGATCTCCTGCATTGCTCCAGATTCCTGGAGGACCCTTGGGGTCAGTCTCTGTGAAGTGATTTGGGGACCAGGACAAAAGAAGTAAAGCTCAGCAGTCGTCTTCTCTCTCTGCTCTGGGTCGCTGTCTTAGAGGCAATGTCCCTGCATTCTTTTTTTCTCATTTCTCGTCTCATAGAAGTGCCACGTCCTGATGATCAAGAGCCCAAGAAAATTGTCTTTAGGTCTTCTTTACCACTCCTGATACAAAGACAAGATTTTTCCATGGATGTGTGACAACAGGTGGCTTCGTCCTTACCGTGCAGAGCCGATACTGCTGCCCACACATGGACGGAGGGAAAGGACAATTTACCAAGAAAGGAGTTCCCTGGGAGACTACATTCATCAGCTGGGGCTAAATTCTGCTGAGTAACAAACCACTCCCACATCTCAGTGGCTTCTAATGATGACATTTCTTATTCCACTTATGTGTCCTTCACAAGATGGAGCTCTACTCTGTTGCCTTTGTTCCAAGACCCAGGCTGACAGACACCTTTACCTGGGGCAGCACAAATCTCCCAGCAGAGCAGACATGGCAGGCACAGGCGACCTCAGAAAGTTTCCACATACAAGCCTCATAGGTCACGCCTCCCCATTTTTCATCAAAGCAAGGCACTTGGCCGCTCCTGAGTTCAGCACGGTGAGATATATAATCCTCCTGCAAGGAGGGGGTACCACATGGCAAAAGCCAAGCTTCTTCACCTTGATGGGCAGGATGCACAAATCTCCTGTTTATACAGAGAAGATTCTGAACACGAATACAGTCTACGCTAGTGTACGTGCAGCCAGTCTTCCCACTGCCCCAGAACGCGCTTACTGTCCACTTCTCCCTTCAACCACCCCCAGCTCTTCTGCTGTCAGGACCTCTGTTCTGGGCCCAGGGTATCACCACTGGGCTTGGAGCTCACATCTCCCCATTTTTCATCAGACAAAGCAAGGCACTTGGACACTCCTGAGTTCAATATGGTGGCCCCACTCAAGTGAGGTGAGGCGATGACAGTGGCAGTCAGGTTGCCCAAATCTCAGCCTAGGAGAACAACTGATGCACTTGCCAACTTACGGTGTTAGGTTCTGCAATGACCCAACAGCAGGATAAGTGATTGAGGCTTCCAGGGGCTGCCCGAGAACCCCTTCACCTCCTTGCAGCTCCATCAGTGAACAAATGACTTCCGAGTTCCAAACACCTGATCATCAAATGCGGCCAGTACACAGGCAATATCTAGCCCACAAATGTCACAGAGAAAGCAAGAAACTATGAGGCATGAAAAATATCTTTAACATAGTTTATATTTGGAAAAGCAGTTTTAAAAAAACACTTGAAAATACAAGGTAAGGTAATGGTTACTTATATAAGTTTTAACCTTATATTGCTTGGCCATTTTTACATATAAATTATTGCTTACTAGCTTCGATAAATACACAGCACAGTCCTATATACAGAAGCAGAAAGCATGAAATATGGGAAAGGAAACACTGTTAATGGCAATTCTGGTAATTCAACAAATGTTTCATATTTACCAGCTCTTATAATGGTGGAAAACTACAAAGTGTAGTCCCTGAGAAGTTAGGTAGACACCCTGATTGCAGGTTTTCTATCTTCTAATTGTTAATGCAAGCTGACGATATCACAGCAGTCCTAATTAATAATACATTGAAAGGCAAGATTCCTTGCTTCAGGTCATTGATTTCATCCCAATATTTAATAACAGTGTAATACGAATACAATAAATAGACTATGCAAATAAATATTACTCTGCTAAAAAAAGTTTAGTATATACAGCTTTGCTTTATACAGTAGTACATTTTCATCTCACTTTTTGGCAATTTTTAAAAACTTTTTCCCCCCCTACCAGTTTTAAGCAAAACTGGCCCGCTAAGAAGCAGGCTGAAATTTTAAGGACATGTCTCTGAAACATTTAAAAGAAATTCTGTGTTGGACAACGGCAATGGACCTGATCTTCCCCGTTTTAATGGTTTTTGCCCAGTTTCTGAGAAGCTTGGATTGGCTGTGCCATTCAGGAACACTCAGTCCCAGATCTGTGTGTTCACGCTGGCTAGGACAGCCCTGTTCACTGCAGGGCTGCGATCTGGGCAGCAGGGAAAGCCCAGCTTCAGGGATCTGAAGTTGTCACCAGCCCTCTGGTTCATGCCACTGTTCCTCCGCCACTCGGAGGCGAGTATGCATTCATGCAACATCCTAACTGCAGGCTGGGAGGGGTGGGCACTTGCTTCAGCCTCGTGCTTCTAAATTCAATGTATGCTCTGCACTACCTGCTTGCGGGTATTGGTCTAGGAAAATGAGTTTATTCTAAACATAATTAAGCTTACTGAAAAGAGTGAATGAGGGTCATAATTTTTATCACTACGACCATTTGGCAATTATACAGATTATGACAAAGAGTGAATTTAAAACACTGTAGTCTATGGAACATCTGCATGTGTATATGTAAAAATTTTAAGAAAAATGGAAAGGTTGTGATTTTGCCTACAGGAGCCTGCATTCTGCTGTCCTGTGCTAACTCCAAAACAGCGCTGGTTTGCTGGAATGCTGACGCAACCAGAGGCCTGCAGGGCTGTCTGAGAGTTTGCTGTGACAAAGAGGACCCACTTAGAAGTGATCGTGCACCACCTGCTGTGGAAGGTGGCAGATTATGCAAGATTTTCAAAGTCAATGGAGATTCTGTGCAACCATAAAAACCCAAAAGAGAGCTGGAAAAGAGCTTAGACATCTTCCAGTCCACCCTTCTAGCCTGAATAAAACCTATTCTTGGTGGCCTTGGTGAATAGCCCAGACAGGAAATATGGCCCATCCAGGAAACATGTGAGTCCCGCCGTGGCCCGTTCAGAGTTGGACAGCTCAGATTGGTTAGAAAGAATTCCTGTGGAGCCAAATCTGGTTCTCACAATTTTGCCTTCGACTCTGTAACTCCAGATTTAAGATTCCTCAAAGCTTCTGAAATTTCTGAGAGTTGCTGCCCAGGAAATCTCTGGAGACAGTTATTAAATTTCAGAAAGATTTAGAGATTTTAGACATTCAGAAGACAGGGATGGAAAAGCAAATCTAAACAAAATCCTCCCTTCTCTTTGCCACCCTGAGGGCAACGTGATCATGGTGGGAGGACATGGTGGGCAAGCACCACTCTCTCCCCAGCCTACTTCCCCCTGTGCCACGCAAGATACTCTGAATACACCACGCAAAATGCATTTAAACACAGTGTGTGTGTAGCTTCATTTGGCCAAGCACACGTATCTGACTTGGGGTCTAAGCAGCACGCACTATGCTGAAATAGTTCTTGGCAAATTAGTCTCCTAAAAGCAATGCTTCCCTTGGAGCAATGTAGAGCTAATGTAAATAAAAATTTAAATTCTAAAACATAGAGACAATGTCAAAATGGCCTCACGTGATTAGACTGTCCAAACCCTAGTTCCTAGAATAGGAAAAAGATGTGCTGTAAGCCCATGCCATCCTCAGTGACTGCCAAGGGGAGAGCTCTGGAGTGTTTGCTCAGCTGTGAGGGATGTCTGTACCCCAGTTCTGATGGCTCTGGTCTCCCCTCCAGTGGGTCTCGTTCCATTACCAGCAGCATGAAGCATTTCTCTGAGAGACCAGCCCTGGATGGTGCCTTTCTATAAAACCCTGTAAGTTTCCAGAAGTGAAGTTTTACATGCTGGGCAAGACTGAATCTCCATGGAAGTCCTTCCAATCATTTCCTCTGCATGGCTCCTTCCAGCAATATCTCAAGCTCAGTGTGGTTCCTTAGCCCAGGAAACAGCACTGCTATAAAGATGTCAGAAAGCGCTGGGCACGCCTTGGTAATGAGGATAAATGAGGTGCTGAAGGGACAAAAAGGACAAAAAGGAAGCAGGGCCGATGGGTCCCTCAGAGGACAGGCAGGCATGGCGAGAACACCAAGTCTCCATGTCTGGGCGGTGGATAGGTCCCAACTGGTAAAAATGGGAATAATAAAAAAAGGACTCAGAAGACTCTGAGATTTTGAGATTTAACAAAAGGCAGATTATAGAAAGGCTCCCTGCTTTGGCTGGTAGGTGGACCACAGGACTTCTGAGACTTCAGCATAAATCAGACATTTGGGTATTCCTGGGCACTTCTCATTAGCTTTCGCAGAGAGTGCTAAGCGCCTCACATGTCAAACCTCATGTCACCTCCCTGTGTGGCTGCTGTCATCCCGCACTGTGGGCAAGGAACCTACGTGAGGTATAGGCACAAGAATGCAGACCTCTGTCACTCGGTCACCTCAATCAGCAATTACTGAGCGCCAACAACGTGTCAGGCACCATGCTTTTTCAAAAATCATATCCTGCCCAATAAAAGATAAGAGCCTGCTTACAAATGTAAAGAAAATCCCGAGAAATTAAACACTGAGTCAATTTCTTAAAGATTACTATTTTTGCTTCTCAGCAAAGCAACTTAGTCTACCTTGCCTATAGCTGCAAATCACGTTGTACAGAAACTAATTTCACCTGCAAGCATGTGTTGGTAAGTGATTGTGGTGCAAAGGAGTGCACGCCTCGAAGTTTCTCATCTGCAAGTCAGAGCATGGGTGTCAGCTGCGGGCCTCACTCACTCCCTAGACACAAGTGGCTTTTGGTGATGTCATAGTTCCTACTGACAGAGACCTCTCCTCCCTGGAAATCTGGAGATGCTGTCACTGTTTTTAGGTGTTCTAAAGAAGTACTCCTTGATAGCCTATAAAGAGTAATCTAACACCAGGCAAAGTAAAACTCCTCCTTGTTTCTTGCACGCTCTTTCTGAAATATTTGGTCATTCTATACGTCAAGACGCGTTTTGTTGTCTTGATGCTGGCACATCTCAAAATGAAAACTGAACTGGATCAACAATGTGCTCATGAGAAACCAGACTTCTCCATCTCGAGAATGAGTCTGAGTCTCTTGCTGCCTTCTTGTTCTGGGAGGAGCGTGGAGAGGACTCTCCCCCTCTCTGGTGGCTGACATTGCTTCCTGAACACGCTTTGGCTGGCTTTCCTGGGAATGTCTTGGGGTATACTGATAAAACTCAGCAACTTCTTTTCTCACAGGAAAGCAACGTGCTTGGCATGGACATTCCCGTAGCTCAAAGTGCTGCAGTTACAGGGGTGGTGAGGCGGAGGGGCTCACACCCGAGGCTCAATCCGGTGTGAGAGCTCAAACAGGGCCTGCTGGCTCTCGATGATGTACAGATGATTCACATAGGACTTTAACTCCTGATGCTCTTTTGGAGACAGTTCACCTCCTGTTTTGTAGAACATAAAACAGACAGTCTCAGGAGAGTAGTAATGTTATTTCTAAATACCAGTAAAACCCATACGAAGGCTTAGAGTAAATCTACCAGGTAGGTTCTCATTAGTTGGAATCCTAGAAGAGGCGTCCTTTGTCCTAACAGTGGAAATGCTGTTTCAGATCAGACTGGAGTCCTCAGGTCGGGCAATCAGACTGGCAAGATATTTATAGCATTTATTACCTAATATTATATACTATTTAGATATTATATTATCCTGTGCCACAGATGAGGAAATTGAGCATAGTCATAAGCAATTAAGTGGCACAGCCATGACTTGGACCCAGGCTACGTGGCTCCTGGGTCCACGGTCTGAGCTCCCATGCCATGCGGACTTCCATAGCAACTGCTCATTTAAATGGCCTGCACTGTCTCTTATATCTCAGTCTGGAATTGTTAGAAATCACTAATAATGTGTTTAGCATAGGTACCCGATCGCTCCTCTTTATTTATTTTTATTTTGTAGATTTCTTTGGTGCCCTTTTTGGAAAAAAAATGTAATGGAGTAATTGAATGAACAAGTACCAAAGAACAGGCCCCCTAAGATGTGGTTAACAGGCAAAGTAGGTTCAGAAAATATGTGTATGAAATAAAGTCTACCCAGAGAAGAACAGGCAAGGGGGTTTTCCACTCACATATCCAGGGCAGTCAAAGAATTGAGGGGCTGCAAGGAGCTTTAGCGCACTGTGAATACACGTGTGCCTTGTACCGGCAGCTCTGATAAGGAACCAGAGATAAAGTAGCATGGACACTGGGGCAAGTCCACGTTCCGTAGTCAAAACAAACAAAAGACAAAACCATTGAGGCATGGGGACGTTGGCTGACCACCGCGCTACAATGAGACAATGTAAACGTGAGTGGTGGTGACGTCACATCCTCTTGCTTCATGGATCACGGATGGGCCAGGCAGGGTGGGCCACCGGAGCTCAGCTTGAGCAGAGGGAAGGGGCCCACAGGAGGTTGGGCATTTTATTGCAGCATTTTTTTCTCTTGGTGAAAACACCTTTTTTCCTCCTCTTTGACAATGTATTTTACGAGGAAATGATTTAAGACTTGTATGTCTTAGGTGGCTTGTAACTCTTAGGTTTAATAGAAACAAGTCTTCCTGGTTTCAGCAAGCAAAAGCACCAGGAATTAAAATTTTTTTACCATCCCCTGTTTGGATGTGACCAAAAAGCGCTACTATTCTAGATGCCTTCTCTGGAAGACACTGAGAAACTGCTTTTGGCTTAGTAACCACTGGTTTGGAAAATATGATGCTACAAAGATAAATTTTGTTGTTAATTTGCAAGCCTTAAAAAGACGGCAGAATGAAAAAGTGTCCCAACCACGATAGCTGACACTTGCATAGCACTTTATAAGTGGATTGATTAACTTTATCTTATTTTATCCCAAATGCTGCCATGGTTTACTATGTCCATATAAACTGTTAAAATGAATTCAAATAATTCAGTCCCAAACCCAATTTTTAAACATCCATTATATAAATATTAGAACACAAACTGGCTTGATAGTTATTTAAATTTCTCCTTTGCTTAGTGCTACGTGGAGAGTTACTGTCTGGTGACTGGGAGGTTGAAGACAGGTGCAAGGCCAGCCAAGCCAGTATAACCTTCCTGTCCATTCTTGGAGCATATATAATTAGAGTCCCTTGGTAAGTGAGATTGATGTCTTAGAATTAGCTGAATGCCCAGTAAATACTTGGGAAGCAGAGGAGGATGAAGTAAATATGAAGCCATAATTATCAGCAACGTTACGCTTGTACATTTGAATGAATCTCCATGACAATGTTGTTATTACTGTTTCTATTATAACTGCATTGTGCTTGTGCACTTAATGAAGAATTATATAAGCACATATAGGATGGTATTAATTGATAGGAGTATTTAGAAAATTAGGTCCTGTATTTATAATTCTCCTTTTCAAACAGAAAAATTATATTTCATACAGAAGTTCAGTTCCTAATTTGCTTTGTTGGGGGCCAATATTGCTAGCCAAGACCAACACTGAACAGAAAAAAAATTCTTAAGAATGTATACCAAACTGTTAGTAGTACTTTTCTTGGGAGGTAGGACTTTGATTTTCTACTTTATAGATACTTCTGTATTGATGAAAAAATTGTTTTACAATGGGGATGTGTTATTTAACAAATGAAGTTTTACTTAGTGGCCACCTTTGATTAATTTAAAATTAGTGAACTCAATTATTTTTCTTATTACCCTTTACATCTATAGAATCTGCAGAGAGCAAAGGGAAGGGCCTGGGCAGGAAGTCGAAGTCGGCAGACTCAGCGTGAACAGTGTGAGTAGGTGAATCTCTCTGAGCCTCAGTTCCTGCTCTGCAGCTACAGGGTTAATCATGTCCATTCATGTACTAGCTCTGCTATCAGGATTCCACTGCCCGTGTGAAAGCTCCTTCAACTTGATAAAAATTGATTTCCTTCCTTCCTGCAGTGTTCCAACACCATTTAAACAGTGTAAATTATACCTGAGATTTAAAAGGGGACAAGTATTCATACATACATTTGTCGCAGTTGCGATTCTACAAAAGTGCTCAGAAAAACACTTTTTCAGCTGAAAGGCACCTCTAGACAGGAAGTTTTTGTTGGAGAGAAAAAGATTCTGGAAGATTCTGTAAAAGTGCTTTAGGCACTTTTACAAACTATAGTTCTATTCCAGGAAGGCTCCAGGCAAGGAGGTTAGGAACAGGGTCAGCCCTGCCAAACCCACCAGCCATTCTGAGCCAACGGGGAAGCAGAGCCAGACCTTGTGGGGCCAGCAGTGGGGTGGGGGCTTCTGACTGTCTAAAGTCACTCTTTACAGTGTAAACTTGCTGTCATGAGGGGATAGTAATCTGCATATCTTATCTTTCTCTGCATCTCAAATATGCAGTGAGGAAACAGAGAGCATTTAGTATATGCAAACAATATGTATACATATAGACCTATATGGTACTTTTCAATCTGTTTGTTACCACCAAAGACTTGTGATATAACCACGGTCGGTACCAATGCATGGTGAAATCAGATTCCGCACTTGACTTCATTTACTCACCAAACTGGCTAGTCCTGCAGTGTCTCAGGGTTCGGACAGTGTCTGCGATCATGTGCTGGAAGGGAGAGCAGGAAACACATCAATGGAAGTGTCACTGAGGGTGCTGCTGAAGTAGCAGTGCCTGCTAGGATGGGTGGGGAGTCTAACACCTTCGGGTGTAAATACCAGAGCTATATTTGGAGCTGGGCATAACTTTAATTGATTCTACGGAGCTTGGATGACAAAAGAGTACTTCGTCCTTGTCTGCAGAAGCAGTAGCACACCAACCGGTGGCACAGACCCACCCACATTGGCTCGTGCCTTTCACTTCACGGTGTGTGTCGCCTTCTCGCCATGAAGCCTTTCTGAGATGTCCCTTCTGGACTTGGAGGCTCCGTCCTCAGCATTCCCACTGTTCTTTGTGTGGCGTCTACTGGCTTTGAGTTACCGTCATTGCTGTTGAACTGTTCTTCTCTAGACCAGGCGCCACCAGAAGGGTCTGTGTGCCCAGCACCTGCCGTGGCAGACACGCAGAGGCTCACATGTGTGCTGAGTGGAGGCGGGAATTTTCGTGGACTCGAAGGCTCAAGTATCTCGCGTGGAGACAGGAAATGAGACACGTACAAAAGATGGACATTTTCTACAAGGTCAACATCCTTATAGAGACCATTTTCTGTTCATAGTTTACATTCCTTACAGTCTCTGGTATTCTATTTTAATTCTTTCCTTAAAGTTCTCACTGATCTCCAGGCAAAAGTCCTCTTAAATGTACAGCTGCTTGCAAATGTACCTACAATATACTTGTAGCTGTCTCTACCATTTTTAGTTTTCCATGGTGAAGGAAACAGCATTTTGGAAGAAACCATTCTCCACTCCAGTTCCTCCTACGTAGTTGCCAGAATAATCTCTAAATACTGTTGTCATCATGTTCTGGTCCTCTAGAGCACCTACAGTAACACCTTACTTTGTTTCATATCAAAATCCAAACATAATCCTATCATTCCAGAATCAATATCATTCATCGTCTGGTCCTCCAAACCTTCCCAACTGGGTCATCGTTTTTCACGTCACACCTGCACACACTGAACACGGGATCACCCATCTACAGCAAACCCTCGATGAATTATTGCTTAAAGAAGAACGTTAACACTAAAAAAGTTTCTTACTTAAAATCCAAGAGAACTACAGAAACATTATTTCAAAATGACCTACTGATTACATTGTCCTCCCAACCGTGTTTCTAATGCACTTCTATTCAATTGTGGAAAATGAAATAGGACAGTGATTACAGCAGTAGCTCAAGCTGCATTTGTGAAGGAAACGAGGCCTGACTCATGTCTGTGAAGGCATTGTTAAATTTCCTTCCCCAAATTTGACCACTATTCCCAGGACAGTTTTCTTGTTGTTTGAAGCTGTGGCGTCACACCGATTTCTATCATGTGCCATTTGCATAGCTCGGGCCAGGCTCAAACTGACATAAGCCTCAGTGCTGAGAGTGGCCTTGAAACCTGAGTCCTGATCCTCATCTTTAGGGTCTCTGAGGGGGAGAGAGGAAGATATGGTACGAGGTGATGCTCTTAACACAGAGGGATGTTTCTTCATTATTTAATAGTTTGAGATGCAAACATTTCGAGTTGCTGAGGCAGCAAGGAACTTAGCATAGGGAATGATAGAAATGCTACTTAAGCCCAATGAGCACTTCTGGAACTTTACGTGGTCTGACTTAATGTGTTGGCCTGTTCAGCCAGATAAAGATAACACGCTGAATTATCTGTTTGCCGGCTTAAGTTAATCTCCATCATGAGGAATTGGCTTCTCTCAAGTTAATTCACTTAGGTTCTATTGGTTCATTATAGTGAAAAATGATCCTGTTTTAACTTAAGTGAAACCCTGTCCTCTGCTAAGGAACATTCCTTGAAACCAGTGTCTCTCCGAGTAAAGGTCAGTCTCATTTCCAGCATCCAAGTAGAATATAGGACTCTGTATGATATAAAATTGATTTTTGTCCTTCTGAAAAAAACTTCTAACTTCACTCTATCTTCTCCATGTCAGGAGTCATCAGCAGGAGGTGCCAAAGGCCAGGAACTCGCTGAGCCCACGAAGCCTAAGCTCTTAGAAACCTCGTGCAAGCACTGTGCCATGGTTGTGTGCGCGCTCTGGGTCTGGCACGTGCATGAACAACTGCACCCATTTTCTCACTCTCTTTTTCATAAAAGCTTTCTTCAGGAATTTCAAACAGAGTATTATTTATGCCATGCTATTTCCTTAAGTTTTCTTAAAGAATTAAGGGTACAATTATTGACCCTAATAGAAGCAATATTGTTCAGACTTTGTTTCAGTCCCTACGGCTAGTTGGAAGTCTTAGCACGTATAAAAGCTGGCATGGAAAGGCTTCTGTTGGATTGCTGAAGCAGGGGAGGACCACAGATTCTGGTCAGAAGGAAAGAGTGACGGTTTTTTCCACAGCTCTCTCCCATCTGTGCCTTTAAGGAATTGTTCTCTCTTTGGTGACACTAGCTGAGGGGAAATGGCACGATGAACCAAACTGAGCCACTGGTTCACTGTAGGGAGAAGGCAAGTCACCAGTCTGCCCTCAACAGCAGGCCACGGTCAGCTCACAGAGAGTGCAACTGTTTTCCCCTGTCCCCTCTGGATTAGTCAGAGGGAAAAAATCACTAGACCTTTACGGGGAATTCCACTTGGTGTGACACCTCATCCCGCATCTTCACAGACGCTCTACAAAGCTCACTTGGTGTTCTTAGCCAGGGGTGTTGCCCAGGAGGCAAAGTACATATTGACCACACATTCTCACAATCATTTCACTAATACCAAACACTGGAGACGAACCTGCTTAGCGACAAGAATTCTAGCGCTAACGGTTGCCCTGTGACCTTCAGAAAATCACACAGCAACACAAAACCAGTATGAAAACACATACACTCTATCCACTTCCAGCTCTGATGGTTTCACTGTAGCATCTAAAATAAATGAACTCTGATTCCAAACACTTAGTGCAGAGACAGACTTGAAACTGCAGTCATATCCACTTCAAAGGTAGCCATGAAGTGATTGTCTTCAGAGTGCTTGAAACGGCGCTAGAGCAAGGTATCGCGAGATGTCTGTCCTCCAGACTCCAGATGCCCGGGTTGTGCAGCTGTGCAAGTGCTGACAACACTGTTCCCGTGACCTGTGGGGACTCAGCCTGATGGTCAGGCACCAAAGCTCAGCTGGAGTCATCGGCTTGTACTGCTCTTTGGTCATGGTCTGTGGTCCCTGCCTCCCTCAACCTCCTCTCAAGGGCCTGACCAGTCTCACAGGGAACCAGGGTCAGTTCCTGAAACAGTTCACACAATCCATTACCATCACTGAAAAGGTCACTCAAAGGTCAGGATTTTGTGGAGCAGGGTCATTGCTATCATCTCTAACCACGAAAGACAGTTTAATCTATGACACTAAAGTTCATCTGTCAGACAGATCCGTTCCTCTTGCAGACAAGCGGGTCCCTTTGGAGCACTTCTATTTTACAGTTGCTTGCTTTTATAGGCAACTCCTCCCTTGCCTAAGGGCAAGTCAGAAAGGCTTGGGGGACCCATCGCAGGACAAAGCACCTGGGAATGTTCTGGAGATAATTCAGGAAGAGGGATGACCTGGGGACCTCTTACTTGTGAGCAGGGAGGGCACTTTGCCCAAGCTGCTCTGTCCACAGTGTTCAGAGGTGGCACCATTTGTCCACAGACTGATAAGGGGGTGGCCTTTTCCTGCACTCACAGACCCTGCACATTCCAGCCTCACATCCAGGTGTGGAGTCCTGAGAGACAGACAGATGCTCCTCCCCAGGAGGAGAACTTTCTCCCTCCCTGCCTGGAAAACAGTGCAGGCTGAGACATCGCAAGATCCCTCAAAAGCAGTAAAACTTAATCTCATGAGAGTGAATTCCTCCTGACAGGAACTTTACAGTTTTATTTCTGGTTCAATAATATACACTCAACCCTAATGTTAATCTAATGAAGCTCCTTTTTTATAAATAAAAAGCACATTTTCATATTTGGCTCTCAAAAACCTCGCTAGCATATTTACTGTTAATTGGAATACATTTTATTGACAATGTACAACATGCAACAAATAAAATCCTGGAAATAACCCTGCATTCAGTGGAGAAAAGTACTAAAACCATTTGTCTCCCAGAGGCAGGCAAGAAAAGCATATATCCTTTACAGTGGAAAAAGGAGAAATACTGAAATTTACGTACCAGCTTTTCAAAATTGACAAGATTATCCAAAAAAGTTTTATTTCCTTCGTGAATAAATGTTACATCTGGAAATTAGAAACAAAAAGATATATATATGTACCATTAGGAATGGATCACAACTGGCTGTCAGGGCTGAAGAGGTCGACACACAATGCAACTTATACAATTTTCTTAAACATTATGGATTATTCCGTGTACTTGGAGAGCAACTTGAAATCGAATTTGTATAGTCTGTGATGTGAACGTGCATAATTTTCATGCACGTGTGGAAAAACAGTGCAATGCTACTGAAAGTATGTATTTTATACTCACAGTGAAGTGTTTGACATCAACCTGCTTAATATAAGCTACATTATCCTATAACTTAATTGTTTCATTATGTTTTTAGGCCAGAACACTGAGCAGAAAAGGACCAAATATCCAGAAACAACAGGATTTTAGTGATTACGTGTTTGTTTTTTAAAAAACGCCTAGCAAAGTATATCGAATTTGCTTTACTTAAAACAGTTAAGATTTAGATCTAGATATTTAAATTTAAGTCTTTGGTTCTGAAAACTGGTACCTGATTGTGCACCAGAAGTGAGAAAAGGGGTAGTTTTGAAAATGGCAAGATTTCTGACACCATTCGACTGGCAGAAAGAAAGCGTCACTGACAAAAATGAAATAAGGAGAATAGGATGAAGGCGCATTTTCAAAGAGAAAACTTGGTTAAACCTGGTTTGAGACTCTGCTTTTAAAGGGACCAACGATATTCATTAAAAAATCTCCTTTTGGTTGTAATAAACAAAGGAGTGCTTCCTCAGGGGATCCAGATTTGGGAATTAGTTACATTAAAAGGTAGCAGGTGAGGACGTAGCCAAACTCAGATCAGAGGGTTGATGACTGAGCATTAGGGAATCCTCACAGACAAGGTTCACAAAAAGAAATACACTACAGTTTAAAGCACATGCAAATAATCATGTCATATCAAATGTGGAGGGCCAGCCAAATAAAAATAATCTTCAAAAATCTTATTAAAGTAACCAGATAGAAAAGAGGGAAAAGAACAGCTTAAAACTCCTGTGAATAGAAGGGAAAGTATTTGCATTTCATCAAGACTCTTCTGCTGTTCCCTAATTATGAGATCGGTGCTCCTGAAACATGCGTCCGAGTTTTGACAGCAGCCAGGAGGTGACCCCGCTACCCGGTTACAGCACACCCTTTCCTCAGGCCCTCCCTATGCACAGCTTCCAGTGTGGACTGCCATGTTTTCATCAGCTTCCCCCTACCCTTTTTTTTCTTTTGAACTGATGTCCCAGTAGGAAAATGATTCACAATTAATTACACAGTCTTCTGACAAACTCTCTGGTTATTTTATTATCTTTTGCAATTTTGCTTTTGGAAAATAATTGCAAGCTTTCATTCTGTGACATAATATTTAGAAAAGCGATGTCAACACACTTAGTTTATACCTTTTCTGTAGAGCAAATAAAACCCTGTGTGCACTCTTTGTACATTAAATACCACCTAACAGCCTGGCCTTTACTAACTCTCCATCGCGAACACCCTCAGAATCCCTCGGCCCATTTCCCCAGTGTTACAAGGTTTATCTTCCAAGCCCCTCAACCCCCGGGCACCTCGAGGTGATGATGAGGGTGGTGACAATAACTTATATGTATTGCCAGTGTCAGACATGGCTCTAAGTGCTTTAGCTGCGTTAACTCATTTAATCCTCATGAAAGACTGTAAGATAAACCCAGGAGGTAAGCATGTGAAGAAACTGGGGCTACAGGTACAGTACAAAAGACCACCATCTCCAAAAATATCACAGCGCATACACTGCTGAGCTGCGTCTGACCCTTCACTCAGCTGGGTCTTTTCCCCTACACTTATTTAGGGTTTCCCATCATCCCTTTCTGACCAGGATTCCACACCACAGTAGTGAGAAAGTACATCTAAAGGGAAGAAATTCAACTGGGAAAGAGGAAAATGATGGCTGGATGGATCCTCAGGTAATCCACTTACTTGATCGCTTGCATGCTACTGAGAATTGACTATATCAAAAAATGAAACAAGGGAGGTCTAATCCTTCCTAAACATCCAAGTAGTTCAATTTGGTCTTATTTCTCTAATTAAAAGCAACTCATCATAGAAGGTACAAGAGAGGGAAGAAAAAGAGTTATTAAAAATTAAGATGGTTGCTCTAAAATAGCTCATCACAACTTTAAAAATAGTTACAGTTAAAAAACCTAAGAATTAATGTGTATTTTTGCCAAAATGCCTCATCTCAGACATGACACACACACACACACACACACACACACACACACACATACACGGGTTGTCCAGAAAGTATCCAGCCATTGTTAATATATTTTTCATTTTACATAGCTGGACACTTTCCAGACAGCCCTCTATATTTTCAATTTTCACCCTATTTTCTTTGGAAATTATTTTAGACAAGAACAGTAACTTTAAAAGCCAGGTGCAGTGATGCACACCTATAGCTCCAGATACTCGAGAAGCTGAGGTGGGAGGATCTCTTGAGCCCAGGAGTTCGAGTCCAGCTTGGGCAACAAAGCAAGATCCCATCTCAAAATAATAATAAAAAAAATCTATTTCACTTAAAAACAGTAACTTTAAATACAATGGAGTACTATTAATAACACTATTTTTATGATGACAAAAATTAAGATAAAGAAAAATAAGTACTTATTTAAACTCGAGAAGGAAAAAAAAGAAAAAATATTTACTTCTTTTTTTTGGAAAGAGTGAGTGTATTTTCAGTATAAAAAGGGAAGTTTGTCTTGCTGCCAACAGAGAAGTCTAGATAAACTCAGTAAAGCAGAAAATTGCATCCAAGCTAAGATGTACATGAGACACTTGACTACATTAAATATTTTGGGGGAACACCCACTAATATATAGCAGAAAGCTCTATTTATATCTAATTAAGTTAAAGGAACACTATCAACTAATTTCTCTTTACCTTGTATTTATTGTTTTAATTTTTTCTTCCTAAAAATCAATTCTTGCTTACATCTACCCTCATTTTCTACTGTCTCCATTTGTGTCTAAATGATTCTAAGTGTTACTTCCCACCTGCCACCTCCTACCCTCCAGGTGAAGGCATTTTATTTTGCAAATAAAAAGCATAAGCCCAAATAAACTTATCTTAAAAGCAAATAAATATGAAGAATCAAATAAACTTTTAAATTGCTATTTGGGCATTGCAATCTCTCTTTATTTCATCTGTTTATATTTAACAGAATCTTTCAACTGCAACGAAGCATTCGTGCATCTCTCAATTGTCCTAATATTGTATTATTCTTTCACAGAGATTCTTGATTTATATTTGATGAAGACTAAATGAGTAGCTGCAGGGATGCACAGCAACTCACAATAATTCTCCGAGCTCTGGCTGTTCTTGAGAGCGGCTGAAGAGGGAGTGCTGGCTTTATTGCCAGTAGGGGTGGCAGTCGGGAAGGTGGGGGCTGAGGATGGCCAGGCCAACCAGCAATCCCGTAAGACTTATTTCCAGAATCACATTTATGGGTCCAGTTGTTGGGGCCTAACCCAGCAGAACTTACAGGCTCCTGAAGAGCAGAGGCTGGATGAAGGGGTATTCCTACGAAACCTCCAGAAGGAATCAAAATATGACCAAGGACAATATCCGAACCCCGTTTCCCTACAAAGCACATAGGTACAGATATACACTGAATGTCAGGAGTGTAAGCTAGATCAAAAAGAGTTTCCTTTTATTAATCCCATTAGTTTGAAAGAGCGATCACTGAGATCTCATCAGTAAATTTAACATGTTTCGTGATGGATTATTTGGTGCACTATAGAAGAGAGGTGAGTGGACTGACTTGGAGCTGTCCAATACTTTCTCAACGGGATTCCACTCCTTAAAAGAGAAAACTACATTCTCCATCAATAACTTTCATACACTATATTGTTTGTATTGACCAAAGGTAATTCTCACACAACAGCAAACTGTGGGCTGTGTTTCTACAGTTGCAAACATAGAGCACGACTGATCACCATTTGGGTTCTTTATGCCAGCCTTATTCTTGGTTGAATTCAGTGCATTGTAGATTCAAAGAAAATAATGCAGGGCTTAGAAGCAGAGTAAAAGAAAAACATAAGTTTCCAGTGCCCAGTTTTGTGAGTCAAGTGAAAATGCTTTGATGTCTGCTCAAGCACAATTAAGTATTCTAGGTACCTCAAAAATATCTAAGCATTTGAAAAAGGATCATAAGTAAACACAAGTAGGTCTGAATGCCAAAACTACTGTAAACGGAGAGTCCTTTCTTTGCCCTCAATAGTGTGAGTGATACATTTCTGGAAGATGGAATTACATAGCATGAAAGATAGAAAATTGTTACCTTTAAGCAATAAGGGCATGAAAGGGATTTTTGGTGGCTTCATCTTTTTGAATGCATCTCTGTAGGCCTTGTGATTTAGGGAAGGATCCTGCAGAACCAAGCAGATTACAAAGACAAAGAAAAATCAATATGCCATAGAATGAATTTTAAATCCACTTTTGCTGTACAGTTTGAACATGATTTAGATATAGAGAGGTTCTTCCTAAGAATGAAGTAGATAAAGGTTTCCTAGGAGAATACTCACTAAATTAGGGCAGGAAATCTAGGCAATGAATGAAACCCAAGTTATTGGTTTATAATAAGGGGAAATGACTGCAAATGGGAGATACCTTTTGATTGCCCTATTATTTTCCTCAAATAGGTTCTTTAAGTACAGTTTCCTCTGCATAATTTCTATCGTAAGTTAACCCGACATCTTTTGTTAGGTACACTGCCAAGAAAAACTGCCCTCATCATGCACAGACAATACAGAGAAAACAAGAGAATACTGTTTTATTGTACTCTATTATAAAAAGAAACTATAAATCTTGTATCTAAATTGTAAAAAGGAGAAAAAAAAGAAAAGAATAATGCATATGGCAATAATTGCACACTAAATTTATACTGATTACTTTTGTAGGCTTTGAAACAGACTATTTTTAAAAATCTGCCTTCTGAAAAATCACACTAAAAGAATTATTCTCACCACCATTTTTCGTGGAGAGGAAAAAGCATTAACTGTCTAATAGCTTCTCTCCACGAGAAGCAAAGTTACATTTTCATGTACAAGTAAACTAGCCTAAGCTACCTGACACCGTGGAGTGCAGATACTAACCACTGAAATCCAGAAGGAAACTAGACGCTAGCAATTAATTTGAAAGAATAAGTCCCCTTTGGCTCAACTACTTACTGTTAAACTTTCAAGTTCAGAGAAAAGTTTCTTAAACTTCCCAGGGATTTTCTACAAAACAAACAAAAGGTCACAGAAGTTAGTTATTTTGAGAGGCACCGAAGGCAGTTTTCATTAAGTTGTATTTAACTGTGTCACATTTCTGAACATAAATAACCTCTATCATCTGGTTCTACCCTGATTGCTTCTCATTATGCAATTTTCATCATTCCCTTGATGTGACATTCCTTAGGAATATTGTTAAAAACAATTTAAAATAACAGCCACATGATTCAGGAATCTAGCTGGTTAGATATTCCACACATTGGTGATTATTTAATAAAAACTTAAGATTTCAGCAACACACCTTACCTTTGATGAATGCTCTCATCTTCTTAGTAGCCTGGCTGAGTGGGAAATAACAATGTTGGCTGACATAAATGATATAATTGTATTTCACAGCAGAGAGCTAAATAGTGAAGGGCCATGAAGACCCTAAGGGACGAAGTCTGCGCTTCAATGGGTAGAATCACCGAATTGCAAAGCTCAACGATGTCAACAGGTGGCACGCAAGAAGGACAGAGGATGGAAACGTACGCCATCTTCCCAAATAAAAATCCAGGCATAAGGAAGATGGATCCAAATGTTCCAGCCTGCCTTTAACATGAGTAAGTAAAAAACTGGACATCTTTCATACTGACTTTGTGGTAAGCAGCATGTACTTGAAGTCAGATGATTCTGAATGCTGACTGTGCCCCTTTCTAGCTGTGTGGTTTGGTGTGAGTCTCCAGGCTCTCTGATCTGTTTCTTCAGCTGAAGTTATAGACACATGCCTGAAAAGTACACAATCCAAGGCTGGCTGGGGCTTAACAAATTCCAGCCATTAATACCAGAAACAATATTCAAGAAGATATTTGTGGAATCTTCTTTTTCTAAAATGAATCAAAACAATGAGGCAAATCCCACAATAATTAGACTCTTAAATTATTTAGAAGTGGATTTTTCAATGTGATAATTTTGCATCTGAACTCAGTGTATCATAGCAAACAGGTAATTTAATCTGTTTGGAAACTACTGCCATACACAAATGCATACATGCACACATCAATCAATGGAGGACAAGTTAAGTGAGAAGATACAAAATGGAGATACCCGCAAGTGATTTTAGTCTTTCTTCAGAGCTGCATATCTTAGTCTGCTGGACATTCCACATGCATGTCCCAGTGGCACCTCAAATTCAACATGTCCAAAGCCAGACTAACTGATCTACTGCAGAGGTCAGCCATGGGCCACATCTGGCCCATCGCCTGCTTTTGTAAACAAAGCTTTCCCGGATTACTGCCACGCCCATCCTTTCCCATATTAACTATGGCTGCTCTTTCACTCCAGTGGCAGAGTCAAGAAGTTACAACAGAGACCACGTAGCCTGTGCAGCCTAAAAATATTTACTCTCAGGCCCTTTGCCAAAGAAGTTTGCTGACTTCTGATCTGGTCCCTCAAACCTACTTTTTTTCCTATATTATCTATCTGGGACTGTGTGATCACTTTCTACTCACTCAGTCACTGACTTAGAGATCCTGTGGTCACCTCTGCCTGGGATGGTCATCCCTCTCTCCAGTAACTCCCAGCTCAACCTCCCAGGCCCCGCTGCATGGGGACTCCCGGTACAGTTTTCTCAGCTACGCTGGGGCAGAACGAGTCCCTCCACTTGCTCTGCCCACGTCCAGGACTTCTTCTGTCGTAGGACACTTGGTTCTAATGTATCCATTTCCTATCTGCCATGGCACTGACCCAGTGCCCTGCATGTAATGGGCAGTCAATATGCAGATTAAATTGTTTGAATTTCACTGAGTGATTTGTCCTCCTAATTTTTGCAAATCAAAGTTTCTTTCAAGGTTTAATTCAAATTCACTAGCCATCTGTTTTCCTCCTGCTCTGATCAATCATGGCATTTTTTCCCCCATCTCCTTTAATCTTAGGATGTGTGAGAACATCTTGTTTGCTTAACCAGAGCAGGCAGGTCTTTCATGTCTTTTCTTTTGAATCCCTTTAAGGGGCACTGACTCTGACCGTTGGGTCACCACAGTGCATCCCATCAGGGTATGGCCCCTGACTGAAAGGAACTGAATACTTTCATTTGCCCAGACACCTATACTGAGAAAAAAATAGTTATCCTATCAGATTTTCTCTTGTAGGAGGAGTTGAATTGGGAACCATAAAGAGAATGGTGCAGTCAGTGGTAGGAACTCAATCTGAGAGGACTGTGGAGAGAGGCTACAGTGACCACAGGGAGCCGGAGGCAGGCTAGAGCCAGAAGGGAGGAGGAGAGATGCTTACGGAGAAACGACCAGGGAGAAAGACGGCAGAGTGAGGTGGCCAGTCAGCAAGGAAAGGAGAGCGAAGGAAACAAAAGCCCAAGGAAAGAAGGTGAGGGGGCCACGGGAGAGGCGGAGAGTCCTATGTCTGTGTCTGGCTAGGTTCAGGGGCTCCCTGGTTCCAGGGCTCCCCACGGACTCAATCTGTGCGTCAGAACTTGCGCTAACTTGAGTGGGCCTCGCCTCTTATAAACCCAGCAGCCTCCGTCAGGCAAAGAGGCTGAGCCAGAATTTGGGAGGCCTGAAACGCATAACCTTTTGTGGATCCTCTTTAAGAAAAAAAATACAAAATTACTTTAGAAAATTTCATAAGAATATATATCATTCATGTGAATGCGTTGCCAGGGGCCCCGTGAGTAAGAGGCCTTGACACTTAAATTCATTAGCATCATGGCACATCAGCTTCTGAGCACATCATTGACAGGAGAGACTGTGAACGACCAGCATGGAACCGGAACCCACTACCAGAGCACGCGAGGGAAGGTTAATTCTAGCTGGGGAGCGTTTTACAATTTTTATCCTTTTTGTATATACCTTATTTTAAAGACCATTTGATCGAAATGGTCCCTGCCACCTTGACACATTACTTTTTAACATTTTTAGTCTAGTAGTACATATCTCATTTAAACCATTTGAGCAAATTTATTTTCATTTTATTTTCCCACTCCCCACCACACACAACAGGACCCCAGGACTCACCTCCCAGGTCTGCGAGAGTCGGCTGACAGAAGCAGTGTTGAGACCCATCACAATAGCAAAGAAAGAATTCAGGTTTCTCTGGGCTTTGCAGCTACGGAGAAAGTAGAGGACACTTTGAGGAAACATCCTTTTTCTGAACGATCACAAAAGAGAAAGCTGAAGAAGGCTGTCCTAGGCCACAGGGTTCAGGAACTCTGCTCTACAGCCCAGGTACCCTTCACCACCCTCAGCTGTTTCTAGCACAAAGAAATGATTAATGATCGCAAAGGCTTCAGCTCATCCTTACCTTAGGAAAAGATCTGTGCCCTGGACAACGTCTTGACATTTCACAAGATTCCTTTTTTTTTTTCCCCCACTATTTTGTGTGCATTTCCAATTCCCACTGAACCCTCTTTTAAATTCACGTTTCTTCAAATACGCCACACTCTCCTTGTGACAGCTCTCTGGTCCCCACTCTCCTTCATCAAAATGCTTTTTTCATTTTTTGACAGACAAGTCCCTTTCCCCACACAGGTCTAAGCTCCCACTCCCATTACATTTAGGCACATCTTTGCTGCCAACAAAACAGCTACTGTATTATGTACATATTTAAAATATGGCATATATCAATGGGGATACTGCTCCACATTTCTCACGTAAAGAAAGAAGGAAATAAAATGCAAGGTGAGACCGTGTGGAGCTCCATTCACCTCACGAGGTTATCCATTCTGCATAACATCAATCATGCCCACAGACTTAAAGGATCGACATTCCACTATTTCTCAAAGCCGGCTGAGAGGGCTTCGTATGGCAGCGGGAACTTGCGCTTCCAGGTCCGCCAGAACAGCCTGTGAATCCCAGATACTCCTTTAGCTGGAGAGCATTAGAACACAACTTCTCTGAGCCAAGGCTTTAACATCAAGAAATTATCCTACTTTATACTTAAATATGAGAAAACATGAAAGTACTCGGCAGTAAGCAGGGTGCGTAACAGGGCCTAGAGCATGTTAGTTTAGCCTCCCCCAGATGCCGTCTCTTCCATGACATCTCCACCAATGTCTCAAATGGAATTTGGGCACAGTGTATGTGCAACTCTGTAGCCGCTTTCTCACTTAAATACCATGTTATGTTATGTACTATGGATTCTTCACTACCATCATTAATGGCTACATGATATTTCATCAAGAACATATTCTATAACTTATTTATTTCTCTATTAGTGAAATTTATTTTCAATCCCTCCATTAATACAGAATGTTGCAATGAATATCTTGTGTATACAACTGTATTTATGATTTTTTTCATTAAGTTAGACTTCCAGCCATTACACGATTGATCAACAGCTACGAAGACTTTAAAGGTTCTCGATACATATTACACACTGCTGTTCCCAAAGCTATATCGATTGCCAGTTAGTTACACAGGGAGCGTATAAGAACGTCTAGTTCAGAATCAGGAAAATGGTTGGGCTGTTGAAGCAAGCAGGGAGGTCCAGAGTGGCTGTGCTCTGGCAGGTCCTGCCAGAACCGGCTCGGCCCTGGAGCCAGCCTCACCAATGGGGCACTGCCCAAATCCTGCTGCACTTGGGCTCCAAGCCAGGGGGCTCAGGCCTGGGCGCATTTTAGGGGGAGTTCTATCCCCACTAACAGTGGACCCTGGAAGGGCGCCGCTGCCTCCACACCAAGCGTGGAAGTTATCAGGGTGAACACACGCCCTGTGGACGCCTCACTCCTGAACCTCCACCAAGCACAGTCTGTCCTTCTCACAGTCCTCCTGCCCAGCTTCTGGCTCTGCTCGCAGTTTCCCAGTAGCGTGGGGCCCTGGACCTCAGTCCAAGTGACCCCTTACTTGGTGTCTTGCCAACTTTCTCCTGGGTGGACCCTGCTCGGTGTATTTCATGAACAAACCAAAACAAGATACTTCCTGGTGTGTGATTTGGAAACTCATCTGTTTTTGAGAATCGCTGCTGTGTAAGGCTTCAATACGGTGACTCCACCTCCCTCCTGCTGTTCACGTCCCCTCATTTTACCCTTTCTGTTTCATCGCATCTTTTGAAAGTTCACACCAGCTAGAACAGATCAGAGTTAGCGCCATCTCGACTTGACATTCTGAAATACTAGGATCCTCTGTCGAGGTGCTTGTGTTCGGTAAGAACGGCTCCATCCCTCCTCCTCACCCCTCCTGGGTCCTCTCACCTGGGTCCACCCTACCAGTGATGGAGGCCCCACTGGTTATACCATTCCTCGCTGCACAGCAGGTGCCTTAAGGCTGGAGTATCTGTCTACTCACTTTCATATTCTGCCCATCACTCAACTGCTTAGCGTTACACATAGCAAGCCTGTCAAATAGCATTTGTTGAAGTTGAAAACTAGAACTTCTGGGGAAATGGTTTTACTATTATTCATTATAAAAAAGTTTATTATTATTCTTTTTATTCAGCATCATTTATCTATATGAAATCTTAGATATAATTTCCATGTTTTTATCTGTTAGCTCCCCATAAACAATTTTCCTGGCACATATAGATTTCTTTTCTAGTCATACTTTAAGAAACAAAAACACATATATAACTAACATCTGAATCTGTTAAAAAAAAAAAAAGAGGAATTAATATAGACACAATTTCTTTTGAAGGCAAATTGACACAGTGCAAATATTAGATACCATTCCAGTCTGGAATCCTGTTGCCAAGGGTCATTCATTCCGTGATAAGAACAGACTGCCTGACACTAAACATTCCAGTCCAGCAAACACTCCTTTGTCTCTGTGTGAGGAAATAAAATCCACAGAGGTGGGGGATGGGGATGGTGAGGAGGAGGGGAAACATGAATATGCAAATAGATGCCTTAGGCAGGAAAACCACTTCACAATTGTGGAAATTACTATTTTCCCTTGGTTATTCCCACCAGTGTGATTATAAGGAATTTAACTTTATGTTTCTGTTGGCATTCTATTCCATGGGCTAGGGATAGAGACCACTACCATAAATAATTCAAGAGCATGGGGCCATATGGAGAAGATGTGAATATATTTCATTTCCCTAAGGATAGATATAATCTTATACTGGGGATCGAGCTGGGTGGTGTCATTTTACTCCCTGGAACATTAATTTCCCATTTCTCCACGTAACTGGCATTTGTTAGAAAGCTTTTTACCCAAAAGAGTCTCACCTTCAGGAATTTCAAAGGCTATTTTGAAATATACTGGCCAAAAAAAAAAAAGCATTCACCATAAAAACAGCCTAAGATTTAGGCATATCTGTGATCTATCTTTCCATTCCCAGTCACATTAAACACCAGGTCAGGCGCTTCCACACTTATCCTGCCTTCTGGAGTCTCCCTGCCTAGAGTTCAGCCTGTGTGCTGTTTTCAGCCCCACCTTCCTGAAGAACAACTCTGATCATACTGGCCTTCTGCCCAACAGCTTTCAAAGGACCCCTTCTCCCTTGTCAATCCAGTTCGAGCTCTTCAATCTGAAATTCAAGATCCTTTATAGTTTGCTCTCATCTTCCTTTGCAGATCAATCTCCCACAACTTCCTTACAAATACCCCCTCTCACACTTGCCAAAAGGTAGGAGGCTTCCTTCCCTAACCCCAGGCTCTGCTTCTCTGTCTCCAATAAGTTTGCCCACCATGGGGAGTATGCTCTTCTGAATTCTTACCTGTCAAATCCCACCCAGAATTCAAACAGAGCCTCAAATTGCTACCTCCTTCACAAATGTCTTCCTGATCCTGCCTCCCACACCCTTAGGGTGTGAGCTTTCCCTCCTCTAAAGCCCCCAACAGAATTAGATCTCACACCAGGGCAGCCCCCCACTCTATTTTGCACAGTAGCCAGCTGAGTTACAGAAGTGCAGCCCGGCAGACTGCAAGCTCCTCGGAGGCAGGACTGGGTGTAGCCTCAGTCTGATTTCCCCATTGTGCCTCGTACAGACCTGCACATACAATGAGTGATCAATAGATATTTCCTGGATATACTGTATTGACATGTACTTGTAAACTGTTTGATACAAAAACTACTTTCATTACTCCTACAAAGGAGAAATGAAATGGGAAGCCTGGGAGGCAAGAGGAGCCGAGGCAGGTTTTGATCCACGCTGCCTGCTCCTGCTGGGGGGCTGTCCAAAGGACAATCTCAGGATACTACTCCGGTGTGTTAAGAGACGCTCCCAGCAAGTTACCAAAATTTTACTCAACCAACATTTACTGAGTCACTGCTGTTTACCAAAGTCTATCCCAGGCACCAAGGAACAATGAATGGTTAGAAATGGTCCCTGTTCTTCAGGACCCAGTGAAGGAATCCTAAATAAATGAATATGTCTAATAAATATAATAAAAGAGTTTTTGAAAGATAACAAGTACGTGTGTCCAGAGGGAAAGCAGTTGACTCTGCATTTGAAAGTCAGGTATGACTTCAGGAAGGAAGTAACATTTGCCTGAGGTCTTGAAGAATGCAGCAATTTGTGGGGTGAAAGCGGCCATTTTTGGCAGAGCCAGCAAGTTTCTTGGGGGATGATGTGCATGGGAAAGAAACAGACATTCAGAGTGGCTGGGAAACAAGGCATACCCAGTGGGGGAGGCTCAGAGGTAAGCTGGGGCCAGCCAGTGCCAGGCCTTCTGACCAGTGAGTATGCAGAAGTTCAGACTGTGGGTATCAAGGAACGATGAGCAGGATCCTAGAATGCACGGATTTGCAATGATTCTCATCCCTCACGTCACCTTCCCTTATTTTCCCAGCCTACTGGAGCTCTCCCGGCGCCCCTGTAGTTCAGCTGCAGGGTGGAGGATATGTGCACTGCCTGCTTATTAGCTCTGAAGCACAGGGCACAGTGCTTCCATCTGATATTTTGACATTTACTTAAGATATAAATACTTCAAATGCAAAGACATAAATATTCAAGAACAGACCTTCTCAAACATTTGGTCACTTAACTCAACATTACACTTTTACATCCCAACCCCAAAAAACAATGTATTCTCTCAAGGAGGTGAGAGGAATGGCACTTTTCACTGCTGCAAACTTACTGAGCTGCGATTTTGATGAATTTTTTCACCAGCTGCACTCGTTTGCCCAGCTGGCTGCAGAGCAGAATCTCCGTGGCCACCCAGAGCTGGACCTCATTGCATCTCTGGAGCAGAAGGCTGAGGTTTGCAGTGTGGTCCCCACTTCCCTGTCTGCTGAATGTGAAGTAGATCAGCTCTTGCTGAAAGAAAGTGTATACGTGCCAGGGTTTACTGATAGCAAAGTCAAGCTGATAAAAAATTCAGGCGATTTTTAAGAGATACTTCCAGTAGCCACTCCCATGTCATTAATACACTAACAGAAAATATAGCAAATAATCATGCATTAAATTCAAAATAATTTATATTTAGTTTTAGAGATACCTCCTTCAATAACATTCACCTAGAATCCTTGTATAAAAGTAATTTTTCAGAAATGTAAGGAAGACATCTTCACATGAAAATCTGAAACATTCTAAAGTCTAAATCACAGGCCCAATGGAATTCCCCAAACTTCCCAAACTTACATTGAAAAATTCAAGCAAAAATGAACACTAGCATTACTAGTATTTGTTAAGGTGCACATCAGACCCTCACAGGTCTGTTCTCTAAGACAATGGTCCTCAAACTCGAGTGTGAATCAGGACCATCTGGAAAACTGTTAAAGCACAGATTGCTGGGCCCCACTCCTAGAACTTCTGATCCTGTGGGTGTGTGGAGGCTAGAAATGTGCACGTCTAACAAGTTCCCAAGTGGTGCTGATGCTGGTCTGCACACTCACTCTTTGAGAAGCATTGATATAAGGTATCGTCAAACCATGAACAGAAAGAGATGAGACTGGGCAAGATCCGATAATTTACAAAAGCAAATGAGACCAGTAGCTATTAGATAGATGGATCATGTGCAAAGCAATAGAAATTTATTGTTAAGTGTGTGTTTGTGTGTATTTTATAGAAGTAATCCACGTTCTCCCACTGCATAAATAGGGACACATCCTACTCTGTTAACATTGCCAAAGACACAAGTTTACTACTTGCTCAAACTCAGATCATGATGTTGAAGTTTCTTTAATGAGAAAATATGAAGGCATTTAAAAGACATCCCAAAATGAAAATACAGCTTACGGGTCCCTAAATTGGGCGCGAGGTTCCTTTTTCAGATGGAAAGTCCATTTCAGAATGAAAAATTTCACTACATGGCAAAGCAACTGCAACATATGGTTGCATGGGCTCTAACATTTTTCATCTCCTGATTCCTGTGAGCCTTTCTACTGGCCACATTTACTCATTAACTGTCAGTAGCATTTTGCTCCTAATCCACTGTTTTATAAATGTCATAAGGTGTCCTCAAGTGAGAAGTTTATGGACATAAAAATTTGAAATATATCCAAAAATTTCAAGAAAGTACTTGAAATCTTATAACATAGTACAAATTTATACAATGTTCTTAAGTAAAAAAATGAACATGTGTACATACATAAATATAAATATGGTTCTTGTACAACTACTTTAAACTCCATGGGAAAAAAAATCAGTATCAAAGATAAAATGGTTCTTCAACCCCATTAAAGCATCATATATAAATACATATATATATTTATACATATAAAATATAGCATATTTATACATTATACAAGCATATAATTGTGCTAAGAGCAATAAAGTATGTTCCTATATTCTGATTTTTCCAGGACTGTGTCAGTCTTTCAGTATATTTAAAGTTCCCAAATATCTTTTGGACCATGTTATCATAGCATAACTATATCACCACACACATAGACATTCTTCCAAAAGAATTCACAGTTAAAACAGCATTCACATTTTATCTTTTCACTTCTTACTTACCTCATGAATTGAATTGAATAGACTCCAATCAAAATTCATTAATTCCAGAGCAAGATCCCAAGTGTTCATTCCCAAAATCCTCATCGACCTTTGCTGTGATTCCTCATTTTCTGCCAATGGGTTCTAAACCGACAAACAGAAGCAAAAAGGTCTCTCAGTAATTCCCAAATGTTTTGTACTGAACTGGCTGGCCATGGAAAGGCACTAGACGCCCAGAATAGAAAAGTAATCTTTTCTGAGTGCACTTAATATTTTCCCTGGTCTGTTCACCTTCAGTGAGTTGCAGCCAATTTAGGAAACGGTCTTGGAAACAGGAGGATGTGATCAATGATACTTCACTGAGTTAGCCTGCCCCTCCTCCACCCCCACTCTCCATCCTCCCACCCCCCAACGCATGCACGCACAAATCTGATTATAAAACCCGCCCCAGCAGACAGCATAATGAAAGCGAAAGCCCCGAAATCACTTTGGCTTCTGGTAAGAATTAATGTGCCAGCAGGGTTAGTATAAAAACAAACAAAAGAAATGTCATGGTGCAACTTCAATAAAGACAGACGTGGCTGTTACAGGAAATGTGCTTAACAAGTCTCATCCCAGACACGCATTTACAAATGTTATTAAAATGTCTGTGGAAAGTGAAAAAATTTAACATGAAATAAAAAATAAAAGTTATTTCATTTATACTCCATTTTAAGTATCAACTGCTTTCCCTCCATAAACAGGACCTAACCACTATGAAGTTGGTAACAGTACTTCACTAAAATCTGGCATAAAATTATTAAATGCCACCACAACTTTAAATCTATTGCTGTCGTTAAACTCATTAACAAAATTATTTGGCATCTTTCCAAAATATTTGATCTTTTCTAATTAAAACATAAATTATCCCATTTTGAAAGGTTGGACTTGAACAGTTAATGACTTAAAAATAAAAAGAAGAGGACTTTGTAAAAATAAATGACATGATTGGATAGAGGGAATATTCCAGATGCCAGATATTAATCCCTATTTCTAAACTGGAAAATAAGTTACTTGCATTTTAGAAGTTTTACATTTATGAAAAAATATCCTAATTTTAAAAAAACTAATGACTGGAGACTTTTGCAGAACTTTCCCACAGACTTGATTCTCTTTGGAGCAGGTCAAGGTACAAATTGTCTCCGTATTCCCAGTGTGGGACACAGTGTGGAGCTCAGAAAGCACTGATTGAATGAAGGAGCTTACAAATTCTGAGGTTTTGAGGTGGGGGGAAAGCCAAGGTTCAGGGGTTGGTCTGGCCAGGCTGGGCCCACATAGACTCCACTGCGGACTCACAAAGAAAGAACCGGAGTTGGGAAGTAACACAAATACTTGCTTCACCATTTAGAGGTGAAGGATATTTTCACTTGGCTTTTTGTCCCTCCTATATTCTCCCTAAATGGGCCCCTCACCCTGGCACTGCCCTCTGGTTATTCACGGTTGTCCCTCCTCCCATCCCATCACCAAGAAACACTATATTTCTCCATCCTATTTCTTCATGGCTCTAATTCCTGCTCCTTAAGAGGATGAGCTCATCTATGAGAAAGTACTAGTGGGTACAGATGGCTTCATGTATTAGTCTTCCCTTAGGATGTTCTATTTTAACTGACATCTTTTAGAGATGAAATACCTAAACTTGTGATTCCAACAAAGACATTTTAGGTGGTGTCCAAAGTTGGTGGGGAAACACTCCAGAGCGGGACGGGGTCAGACCCCTTTTGGAAGGCACTTCACAGCACTCATTCATTCCATGAGGATATCGCCCAGGCCTGCCTGCTCTTCGGCTGGCCCTGGACAGTGGCAGATCGGGCCTTGCAGAGCTGGGGAGGAAGTCGGTATGGAAGACAGCTGGGTGCAGCTCTCTTCCACTGCAAGGAGCCCCGCAGCAGCTACATGTTAGATGGTCTTCCTTTGTGGGGAGGGGCAAGAGCGAGCTCATAATCTACTTAGAAACGCTGTTCAGCACCCAGCTTGTCACGTTTCCCTGACGGAACTACACAGGACCTGGGACCCACTGGAGGCCAGAACAGGAAAGGTCCGAGTAAGGCAAGCAGTTCCCTCTCCTTTTCTTCCTCATCGTGTAGAAATGAAAAGAATGTGCAGGGGCTTTGGAGCCAAACATAAATGGATTTTAAACTCTAACATTTTCCCTTACTTGGCTGTATGAAGCTAGAGTAAGTGACTCGGCCTCTCCCAATCTCTTATTGGAAGCGTTAAAGGAGATACTGCATGTAAATTACTCAGCACATATGTGTCTGGCAATAAGTGTGAAAAAGGACAATGATTAACACTATTATGGTAGCTTGATAGCCTGCAGATAACTTTAAATAAAATGTTTTAATGTAAGTTGTTTTGGTTAACCCACAGGATATATAGATTACCCAATTATATATAACAGGAACCAGCTAGAAAGACTGGTCCCAGTGACGACTTCATGAAAAGAGATGTAGACTCTGAGCCTAGACATAGTCACAACCAGGTAGAGCCTGTATTTCTAGGTGATGGGTCTGAGGCCTGCTCCCACTGCTCAGAAACCAACCACATCACTGAGGAACAACAAAGAAAGCATCCACTTAGATGTCAATGTTCTTAAACTGTGGACTGAAAATAACTTAAAGCACAGGCTCTACGTTTCTTCAGACTCTTATTCTTCAGTGGCATCCGATGCCGTCATTATAACCTCATTTTACACAGGAAAGGCTTTAAGGGAATGGAACGAAGAGCACCAAATGTACTGAAACAAAGGTCTCTTCCCCCTAAATCTACCCAGGGTGCACTTCTCGGTCTAATCTCCACATATCCATCAAAAAAGAAGAAATGGAATTAAAATTCCAGGGGAGAGGGAGTCACTTGTCTCAAATCCCTTATTTTAGGAGCTCAGAAAGGGTTTTACGTAGCAGGGGTTTGGAATTCCTCAAGTTAGGCCACAAAAGTAGTGTTATTTAGAAAGTATATCATTGGCTAGGGAAGGAAATAGTTTAATATATTTTTTCTAACATTCATTATAAAGCATACAACAATGTGCTTTGAGTCTGACATTTGTGTGCATGCGTGTTTCAGATCAAGGCTAAAAGTCCTTACCAAAGTGTCAGCCAGGTCTTTCCGGTAGACAAATATCCGACCAGATGCCTCAAGGGATTTGGAGATGACCAAGTCATTTGGCTGAAGTTCATGTTTTCCTTCATAAAAAAAAAAAAAAAAAAGGCAGAACTGACTAATAACACAAGAGTAGCACTAGGGCTAGACATATATCTAAAGAGTAAAACTTGCCAAAGAAAAATATTTAAAAATAACTACAATGTAAGGTGGATTAGTTCAGTTCTGTACATTCTATACAATCACACCAGTGGTATCACGAACATCACTGCTCAGCTCCCATAAAGGGGAGCTCTCAGTTTAAGGAAAAAAGCAAAATGTATTCATCTCTTTAAAATAACCATACGATGTTAGCATTGGTTGCATTTGGGTATATTTTTGTTATGATCATTATATAAGTCTGTGTATGCACACACAAATAACTGCCTTTATTTGCATACATATGCATTCATAATTATTATAGATACTTATATACTTGCGATTATCTCATATATGGTTTTATATTCTGATTTTATTACAAGCACTTATCCACTTACCAAAATAATTTATATGTCATGTTTAATTAGTTATATAATAGTCCATTATACCATCGTTTAATCTTTATTGTTGAACATTTAATGGTTTCCAATTTTTTGGTCATACAAATTAGATGGCATGATATATGCTAAGTATTAGCATGGGGCCTGGCACATAACATGGGCTTGATAAATGGGATCTATTATTGTGGCAGCCATAATATCACTGAAGTCAACATCCTTGTGCATAAATCTTTTTCTGCTTATAGATGATCTTCCTAAGGCAGATTCCTAGTACCGGAATTATTGTATCAAAGGGAATGAATATTTTTAGTTTTTGATATAAACTTCCAAACTGCTTTCTAATGCTTATTTTTTAGAAAATAAGTCAATATATTTTCCAAAAAATAGGTATAAAACTTGTATACTGACGAACATTGATTGTTACTTTTGGTAAATTTGTTATGTTCCTAAAATCAAAAAAAAGATCCTTTATTTAATTTATTTCTTGACTACTAGTGAGGCTGAATATTTTTCACATATTCCTCTTCTATTTTTATTTCCCTTATTGCAAATTGTTCCTATCTTTTGACCATTTTTATAGCACAGTTAGACCCCTCTTATAACATAATAGCTTTCTTCATAGAAAAAATATCCTCCTCTTAACTACAAAATGCGTACTGGAGTAGATTAAATAATACCAAGTTTTATTTCACTGTGACATAATCAAATTCTCCTAAGGTAGCCGCTTAGTTATCCAGCATGATTGGGAAATACAATATTCCACATATCTGTTTCTAGATAACTTAATCAGTTCAAATTAAAGTTTTGTTTCGAACATTTCTGTTTAACACAGAGCACACAAATGATAATCTAATCTATTCTTTAAGGCCCAGCATTATAAAGATCAATAGTACTGTAATGCTGGGCTAGTGGCATGAACAGCTGATGGTCCCACACAGCTGGGTTCTGAAGTTCCATCTCCTGGGTTCCATCTCCTCCTTTGTTTAGCTATAATTTCTTGCAGCCCTCTGTGTGCCTATTGTATACTTTAAATCTGAATTTATGAGAGTCATCCATATTTTACAGAAAAAAATGCCATGGCTCTCTGACAGCAATTTTTCTATTTGCTGAGCAACATTTTTTTTCCCCTGATTTTCAGGTTTGTCACTATACTATAAAAGATTAAAACTGATAGAATGTTAACCTCTAAATAACTGGGTAGGTTTTTGTTACTGGATATATATGCCTGCCCTGGGTACAAAATAGCTAGAAACTTACTAAAGCTATGATAGTATCACTCTTTTTAGAAATATCCACTCTAACATCTTAAAACTTTTTTTTGACAAAAAGAAAAAACAGATCTGTCATTTTATTCTGAAGTAGCATTAAAACATAATTTATTAGAAAATTATGTGACCAGAGCAAGGAATACATTAAGCTCTTTTTTTTCTTCGTTGAAACATTATTGTTTCGGGGACAATAAGATGCAGGCAGAAAGGTTCCTGGCAGACAAAAAAAAAAAAAAAAAAAAACTAATGGATGGAAAATGATGGCACATTTCCAAATCTGTAAGATAATTCAAGAGATAAGCTGATATTTCTACTGATGATTAGCAATGGGCCTATACACATTAGAACGCCATTGCCCACCCTGATGAATCTAATTTAATAGAGTGTGAAAATGGTATTTCGCAGCCATCAAAGAGATATTGGGTACTGAAGAGCCACTCATTAATTGCCAGATTCTCATGAGGCCCTGGGCTGACTCTGTGTCAGCTCCTGAGGTTGCAGGGGACAGGTCTCAGTCGTGTTGCGAAGTTCACTCAGGGCCCTTCCTTTTCTGGAACGTTCTGTCTGAATAGAGACTCCCATGATTACTTTCTGTGGTGGTACTAACTTGAGAGGCGAATGTTGGTTTTGATGAAGCTGAATGCTGCTTAAAATCATTTAATATTTTTGGTCACTTGGAAATCAAATCTAATATACATTTATCAAACCTATCTGAAATATCTGAACTATATTATGAAAAACTCAACCCCTCCCTAATTAAAATTCATGTAGCCCACATGTTCCTCCAATTCTTGCTTTTTCTTTTTTAATTCTAGATAATGTTTCACCAGGATGTACAGTTAGAGCCTTGGGAGAGCGAGGAGAGACACTCATTTATTAGGCCTAGGAAGAAGGGATCTGTCTGCATGTGTAATCACCTGGCTTGTAGGACTGTGTTACCTGCCTGTGAGCAACAAAGCAAGAGGAGCAATACTTTGTCACATTATACTTTAAGGTCAAGGATATTCTGATATTCGTCTCCCAACTGCAGCATGATAACAAAGGGTAAACATGAAAGCTGTTTATCTGCTCCCCTCCCCTGGCCCCCTCAGCTCTGGCTGATCAGTTCACATAGCACTCACATTTTTCAACTACTGATGCTAAGTCACTTGCTTTGTGTTTTTCTCAGGGTTAATGAGATATTAAATAAAGATTGCAAGCCAAAAAGGAGGCCAGTGACACCAAGGTCTGACAGGCTCCAGTGAAAACGAAGGGGTCTGTTCAGGCCACAGAGATCAATAGCGTCAGCTTGTAATCTGTGTGATCTTATTCAAAACGGACAATGAACCATTCTCTGAGGATAAATGAGGCCCAACAGAGGCAGGAGCTGTAACCAGGCCTCGCTCCCCACGTCCACCTGAGGAAGCAAGCTCTCAGCTTATTGTGCGCTTTTTCTTTCTTTCGACAGGGAGTCTTTAACTATTAAATTGTCAGCCTGCGATATGACTAGTTCAAGGCCATTTTTCTTTTTTTTTCCTAAAGTAATTTCATTCTATAGCAATTTCCCAAGTTCATTTAAATATGAAAATAGAAGGCTTATCTAGAGCACAAAATATGAAAAGCTTTATAATGTATCTCAAACAACTGGCATGCCTCCCTATTCAGTTCCAAGGGAGCAAATTCAGTATCCAACAGTACCCAACTGTTGTCATGGAAACACTTCTGGTAGGCAGCTTCTCATTGTTACTGTGGTCACCCAGCTGCGGGCCCAAAAGGGACACGCTGCACGTTTATTCTACAAAAATGTCAATTTTCTCCTTTTGGAGGAGATTCAGTGAAAGATTAATATTTAAGGACGGAAAATAATTTACCTCCAGAGAACGTGATGTCCACCAGAACCAGATCCTCTTCTGCATGCTGGATCTTTTCTGCTACGACTTTCAGGATCTCCTGGGCTGTGCTGGAAACTTTTGCCTTCACACTGACATAGGAGTGCTCCGTTATATACACGTGGCAAAACACTGCACAAGTCAAAAGAATTGTTCGTGAGCAAACTGTGATCATGAGGTACAGACTTTGCCAAATCAAGGCACCCACCTTGCTATTGTCTTAGGCATAAAGTACATACAGCTAGATTTACATACATGTCTATGTATGTGAATACCTGAGGGTATATGCCTATAAACATGGGCTTGCAAACACATGAGACATAGACATGATAAAGCTGTTGAATAAGCATGAGTAGTATTTAGGCTTCCCACACTGTTACTAGAGACCTGAGTCATGCAAGTCTATACTTATGGTAGAGACTATCTGACCACAATATGGTGGAATCTGAGGTACACATTGTATTTTTTTTTTTTTGAGATAGAGTCCAGCTCTGTTGCCTGGGCTAGAGTGCAGTGGCATCATCATAGCTCACTGTAACCTCAAACTTCCAGGCTCAGGCGATCCTCCTGCCTCAGCTTCATGAGTAGCTGGAACTACAGGTGCACGCCACCATACCTGGCTAATTTTTCTATTTTTTGTAGAGACAGGGTCTCACTATGTTGCTCAGGCTGGTCTTGAACTCCTGACCTCAAGCAATCCTTCCACCTCGGCCTCCCAAGTGCTAGGATTACAGGCGTGCGTTACCATACCCAGCCCACGTTGTACTTTTGAATCCCCTGAGAGTTGCTGAGATCTCCCAAAGAAACATATTAAAGTGTCTAACTCATAAATTTTCATTTTATACAGCATTTCTGGGCAGTCTCAGGGGCCCAATCAAGAATATCATATTTTGCTATTAGAATTCTCACAAACTTATCCAAAAATCTGTCATATGTCTCATTTTTTTCTTTTCATCGTCAACTCTTTTATTTAAAAAAGACTCCTACTTTCACAACCTTTAAATTAATTCCAAGACTAATAATATGAAAGGCAATGTTAAGATGATGATGGTGATAATAATAATCGTGATGGCTACGCTAATTAGCTGAGGCCTACTGTGGGTCTTACATCAAGGACGCAGAGCAGGCAGCTTGGTCCCCTTCGTACAGATATGGCAACGAAGTCCCAAAGCCGTGAATGAATCCACATTCAAAGAGGTGATGGTTTTACTTTAAAATCTATATTTACTCACTACACACACAAGAATGGACATTCACATTAAAGTTAATGAAAATTTTCCATAACTTTCCAGATAGAAATTTTTATCTCTCAGATATTTTGTCTCTCTGAAAGAGAATCATTATTTAACTTATTCACAAACACTGATGAAATATTTTTGAAAACTGCCTTTAGCTGATCTAAAATATCTCATTGTCATTGAAATGCTATTGGATTGTGTTAAAATATGAAGGAAACATTAAGTAATTTTTATTTGTGTAAAACACTAAAAAAT